>VZTQ01006144.1:52820-98192 GCA_013400755.1 Pelecanoides urinatrix | reverse complement strand
CAGTTGTTGCTAAGTACGCTGCTCGTTAAGGACATTCAGCTTAAGAAAAACAAAACAAAACAAAACGAAACAAAACAAAACAAAACAAACGTTGGGAGGGAGCACAGCCAGGACAGCCAGCCCAGCTGGCCAACGGGGTATTCCATACCATGTGACGTCATGCTCAGTATATGAATGGTAGGCGTGTTCCAGGAAGTACCGATCGCTACTTGGTTATTGGTCAGTGTGGGTGGTGAGCAATTGCATTGTGCATCACTCACTTTGTATATTTCATCATTATCATTATTATTTTCCCTTTTCTGTTCTATTAAACTGGATTTATCTCAACCCATGAGTTTTTCTCACTCTTACCCTTCTGATTCTCTCCCCGTCCCACTCAGGGCAGGGGAGTGAGTGAGCGGCTGCGTGGTATTTGACTTCCTGCCAGGTTAAACCATGACAGCAGTGCAAGCAAGCCTTCGGAGGATAGGGATGTATTCTTACTCTTCCTTTGCTCATAAAGAAACAGAGGAACAGAGAAATAAAAGTTTAAAATGCCTTAGGAATCATTCTTTTTCAGCCTTACAATTCTACCATGTGCAAAAATTGTGTTTGTCCAATAGTGTTTGATGACAGTGAAATCAGCGACAGAACTGTGATCGAGTGCAAATTTGACTCAGGGCAAAACTTAGAAGAGCTACTTCAAATGCCAACATTGCTTAAACAATGTTCTCCTACATGATAACTGAAAGAAATTAACAAGTTTGAAGTCAACTGAGGAAAAACTGTTCTAGTAGAAGTATCTTGTCAATAAATTAGGATATGTCCTGTAATCTGCTAACCTTAGCAAAACTGTGTAAGTAGACTAAGAGTTTAGCTCTGAGTTCTGTAAATCAGGTTTATTTTGCACCATTTAGTTTTTCTGATAATACATCTTGAGAAGTCTTGAAGTAGATTTTCACATATTAACCACAAAAGGTTCCCACTGCTTGAACTTCTTTGCTTTCTTTCTTTGGCTCTCCTTCTCTTCAAAAGAAGTTAAGAAAGTGCATCACCTTATAGCCCAATAAAACAAGTAACCCTTGAGCTATGAATAGACATTGGTCTGATGTTTCGCTTTCTTAATGCTAAACACTTTCAACCCATTATGATGCTTGTCTTTTCCTTTTCTCTAGTGCAACACAAAATAGACAAGAGCAAGAGGGGTGCTTGAGCTGGCTGAGATAGGCAACCTATCACTTGGCAGAGGAAAAAGAAGTAAGAAAAAAACCAGAGAGAATCTGCCTTCTCATTTTCAAGATTAAAGGAAGAGTATCAGGAGCAATACAGGATGTACAACTGAGAGGAGAAAAAGTACTTTTCTATTTTTTAGTTCTACTACCTGTAGAAGAATATCTCTGTCAGAAATAATAGATCATGGTTTCAAAAGAGTACTTATTGCTCAGTAAGGGAAAATAAGAGTAAAAACATATGAAATTTACACCATATTCTTAATCTCCATCTTGGTTCCTGTGGTAAGGAAGACCTTTATGGACCAGCTATTTAAAAACTGTGATGAGATATATCCATTAAAAGCCTCTATCCATTGCTCTGGTAAAAAATCTTCACAATTAAAGTGATCATCCAGTAAAACTCTGTCATTTAACAGTTTCAAGAAGTTAAAGTTGTGGACTGCATTTGCACTTTGATGTTCGTTGGCATGTAGCTAAATCCAAGGCTCAATTTATGGCAGCCTTATTACTGCTCTAATTTTAGAGCTGGAGTCAGCAGTGCTCTGAGCTTTCATCCCTTTTCTTTCCAGTTACTCTTGCAGAATCCTTGAGTACCTGGGTAAACAGGCCTGAAAGTTGATTTTCCATGCCGCTTACACAAAATATCACTCATGGGAGATCAACACCTGACCGAGCATTGTACTTTTATTTCAGTACAACTTATTGTATTTCTCATTCAGAAACATTGAAACCATCATGCCTTCTTGTTCTTATAATATTACCCAGAATATTCTCCTGAGGCTCTCTTTGCAACTGAAAGCATATTTTTAAGTAGTTTTAATTGTGTTTTTTATTGTACCCAGGCAAAAACCAAAAAATCATCTTTCTGGGAATGTGTATTTTACTTGATAAGTCTCTTTTAATAACATTTGTAATGTTTTATTTCCAATTAGTTATCTTCTGCAGTTACATGTAATCTCAATGCTGTATTTTGTCAAAAAGAGACAAAATGAATTCCAAAATAAGATTAATTAAAATATCTGAAAACCTGTGTTACATATTAATGTGTAAAAAGGCATAATTCCTAACAACTATTGTTTTGACCTAAAAAAATAAATGGTTTACTATTAAATTAATGGCATATTTAGCTATTCTATCACATTTTTCTGTCCACAGATTTCAAAGGACATGAATAGCACTTTCTTTATTTGCAGATGGAAGAACTGAACCATAGAAACTGGCGAGTGTCTAACAGGTTAACCTGAAGATTCAGTACTTCTTATTTTTCTGAGGTTGCCCACATTGGCCTACAGCGACTTATGGTAGTAGGATGATTCTATTTATTCCATAGAATGCCACCTGCAAGGTGCTGAACATAAATCACTTACAGGTAATGGATTTAATTATGGCCATGAATTCCACCAAGACAACTTGCATGCATGAATTTAAGCCCAAACTGAAATGTGTGTAGACCCAGACCTTGATGAGCTGCATTTTATTTTATTCAGAGGACCAGCAAAATATCTATGTACTTCTGAGATGCCATATAAGTTCTTGGAACAGATTTTAATGGTGTATTGATTCTCTGTTGGGCATGAAATTCAGTCTGCACAGTTCTCAGCCCTAGATAAATGCCCTTACCATTAATATATGTTACTATTAAATAAATATCAGTTTATTACCGTTCCTTCACTGTTATTTCAAATTTTAATGTTTCATTATTTTCTGACTAATAATAAAACTGTACTCTGGAAACTAGTAGACATTTTAAATCAACTTCATCATTAACAAATCAAAAGTCATAAGCACATGGATTTATACCTGCCCTAAAATTTTATTTAATGGAATTCATTAATGAAATTCATATTTTTATGTACAACTATGTGTTTCTGCAGCATCATTTTGATTTTATAAACCATTTTGCCACCATAAGTCCTAATACCAGGCATTATATAAAGAGTTGTGTTAAAGATATGTTAAAGAATTGTAGTCAAACTCAGTGCTATATCTTTAGGATTAATTTCCATTGATTTAAGTCTTCTTAGATGGGGAAAGTTTCCTTAGGAAGAGTTTTCTTCCTTCCTAAATAATTAGTAGTGGTCATAAAAACAAGTGATTTTCCAAAGTCCAGACAAGCATGAGGAATATTGTCCTCCTAAAGCTGAATTACCAGCTCTTACAGAACTTAATAGGATTTTTTATCATGCACATTCAAGGACAGTATTTGGTCCTTGCTGAGGATAAGCATGTGATGTAAGTTCTGTCGGTATAATATACATCTGACCTGCAGTGTCCCAGCTATTTCAGATGTGTGCCTGTCTCAGACAAAGCTTTTCAATTGTGGCAAATTATTTCATAGTTTTGTGAAGGGGACAAAACATTCACAAGGAATTAGTCTATGACGAGAACTAGATCTGAAATAGCTGATGCCTCACTTTTTTCTTAGCTGTGCTTTTGTTTTTTTATCTGTGTTAAAATTAATTACATTCTCTGTAGTGTTACCACTACAAAACAGAGAAACTTTTGCACAAAAGAAAAGAGACAGTTGGGTATTTATTTCTGCAAATGGTCTTTTTAGGATGGGAGGTGACAGAGATCTGTTCCAAAACTCATGCTTTAAAGCAATACCAATACATGAGACAGAGGATCTGGTGACAATTGACAAGAAGAAGGTTGAAGAACTCAACAACATTTTTGCCTCAGTTTTCACTGGCAATTGTTCTTCACACATCTCTCTATTCCCTGAATCTCAAGGCAGGGACTGAGGGAATAAAGTCCAACCCACCGTAGAGGATCAGATTCGAGACCACCTGAGGAACCTGAACATACACAAGACCTGATGAGATGCATCCCAGGGTTCTGAAAGAACTGGCAGATGTAGTTGCTAAGCCACTCTCCATCATATCTGAAAAGTCAGGACAGTCAGGCAGTGATAAGACAAGGGATAACGGTTTTTAACTAGAAGTAGATTTAGATCAGACATAAGGAAGAAATTCCTTACTGTGCGGATAGTGAGACACTGGAACAGGTTGCCCAGAGAAGCTGTGAATTCCCTATCCCTGGAAATGTTGAAGGTCAGGTTGGAAGGGGCTTTGAGCAACCTGATCTAGTGAAAAAGAGAGAGAAGAGAAGAGAAGAGAAGAGAAGAGAAGAGAAGAGAAGAGAAGAGAAGAGAAGAGAAGAGAAGAGAAGAGAAGAGAAGAGAAGAGAAGAGAAGAGAAGAGAAGAGAAGAGAAGAGAAGAGAAGAATAGTTCATAGAATGGTTTGGGTTGGAAGGGACCTACAACGATCAGCTACTACAATTGCCTGACCACTTCAGGGCTACCAAAAGTTAAATCATATTATTAAAGGCATTGTCCAAATGCCTCTTAAACATTCACAGATATCCCTGCCCGTGGCAGAGGGGTTGGACTAGATGACATTTAAAGGTCCCTTCCAACCCAAACCATTCTATGAGTCTATGATTCAATAACTTCATCAATTTATAAGTTAACAGAGTTAAAGAAATTATCAAGAACCTCTTCAGTGGTGGGCTGCTCTGGGGTTTTGTTCAAAAAAATCTCTCTCAAGACAACCTTTCTTTTAAAATTATAGTTGGGGCAATTTTAGTTCATGGTAATGAGTAAGGGCTTTTCTTAATAAATTTATCAAATAAAATACTGCTCATGTTGCAGTAAGTGAAAGTTCGCCACAGTTCACCACTATCTGAGTTGTGTTATGGTTACAATTATCAGTGTATCAAGCACACATCACAATTACAGAATAGCTAAACTTCTACACTTCCAACGTATCCAAAGCACATGTGATGTAAAAATTGGCTGAGAATCTGTATAGCTAAAATGGGGAAAAGGATAGTTTCTCTCTTCTTTAGAGCAGATAGATTCTAAGATAATGCAGAATGAAAGTCTTTACTATTTCAATGCTCTCTCATAGTCCATGTTAAAACAAGAAACTGGTCTTTTTCCAGGCCAGCTACAACACACTGACACAAATGACACTAAGCTGTGTCCTTTACTAAGAAAAGAGCCTCAAGCTTAAAAGTATGCAGATCCTATTTTACTGTCATGATGGGTTTGAGGCACACCAGCATTTACATGGAGAGAAGTTTGGACTCCTGTTATCTGTTTTACATCTATACTGTTAATAAATTAAAAGACTTCAACCTCCAGGGCTTTCTGGCCAGAACCTATTATTACAAAGTTAATTCACTTACAGAATGTTTACCAAAACCCTTGATTACCTCTAGATAGTTTCAGTCCCTGATTTATCATAGGTTAACTGGTTACAGAGGATTTTCATGCACTTATAATCTCTATGAACACAGATAAGCAAGTCCTTTTTAAAACAAGTCAGAACTGCCTGATAAATTAATCTACCATGGACTTAGGAAGTAGTTTGCACATAAACTACAATTTTTTCATCCATTATAGAAGCTATAATAGACATTACCAAGACTTCCAAATATATAGTTATTTTCTTGAAGTAGCATGTTTATAGATATAGTGGTTTTTATACTGGTAAATCAATTATGTATTGTAAAGATAGGTCCATGTAGAGAATGCCATATATACATATTTACATCCGGTTCCTTTTTAAGCACTTTTACAACCTCTGTAGTGCATCTGTGAATATAGTGCATAATGACCACTTTTTTTTTCAATGGAGGACATTAACATTGTACTTATTGCAGCAGAGAGCTTCTGAAAACAATTCTGGAGTGTTTTCATGACTGCAGGGTATGTCTTCTGTTATTTCTTTGAAGGAAAGTGATACACTAATTTGCAGGTGATTCAAAACTCTACAGCAGAAAGCTACAGTACTGCACACAGATGTTCTTGGTTAAAGTTAGTCTGTGTCATCAAAATAATTTGATGTACTGCAAAGCAAAACACATATGAACAGAGTCCTACTGTTCTTATGCCACTGGCACTTTTTCCATTTCAGATGACTGATATACTCTTCACTGTTGCAACAGCTGAAGCAATTCTTTCTTTTTCCTCCTATTTCATATCATATTTAGTAAATGCATGCAGGCATTTTATAGTAGAGGTTTTTGAGTTTTAACATAACTAGCTTGCTTGCATGAGAAGCAGCACACTGTTCATTCCATCAGCTAGTTCAGGCAAACAACCCCTTCAGGTTTTCAGCCACTTATTTGATAGGCTTCTTTTGTCTAGCAAACCTGAATTCATCCTTTATATTTGCTATTAAACATGAGACTGGAAAAAAAGGAATATTTGAGCCTTGAGGAGAAAAGTGGAACACTGCATCCAAAAGAGTGGCTGAAATGAAATGCAAGTCAGATCACTACAGCCCTTTGAAGAGAAAAGTATGCTATGACCCCAAAAGATGAAGATGTCAGGAAGTAAAACTTGATTTTTAAATACTCTAGAAACACATCTAGACCCTATGCTAATGGTTTTCTCTGTATCACAGTGTTGTCTTATAGGATAGGTTAATCCTGCTGTTTCTATTGCTGCACAAAGAAAGAGAGTAACAACCTGTCTTCGTCTCGAGACAGCACATGTGCTGCTTCTCCCCTGTCATACACTTGACCCATGGGCAAAGGCAGAGCTGCCAAACTGCTGATTTAAACACAGTCCCTTGGGATGTGTTTAAATATCTGTTCTGTACTCCAGAATGTCCCAGGAGTACAGTATTTCTTTTAAAACTATATCATTTGAGGGTATAAACTTTTCTAATTTGCTCTGTTATGTGGTTTCTTAGAAATCCTTCACTGCTGTGCTACCTGAATTCTCTTCAGTGGAGCCCAGCTTAAACATTCAATTGTTTCATGGAAGTCATGAGTTTAATCCATTGTGAGAGTTACTCTAAAAACAAGGCACTTCCCATGCCAATTTTCTCATGAGAGAATGAATCTTTTTTTTTTAATCATTGACAGCACTGTAACGTAACTCAAATTCCTAATTTTTATGTCATAGTGAAGTGCTTGCAGCTCTTAAGTTGGGAATTCGTAATAGCTTGAAATTTTGTCATATTGTTTGTTCTTTCTCTTTCTGTAATGGGGAAAAGAACTGTATGTGTATTAGTATTCCATGGAAGTAGTTTGTTTTCAATTTAAGCTGTAAATTGTTTACATTACAGGGAAGAAAATCAGAGAAGTGCCACTGTTATTCAAAGCAGAAAATGCCATAAGTTTGCCACGAGTTTTAGTTTCTGTGAGAATTTAGATTCTGTGAGAACTAAGGAGGACCAACAAGAAAAACACTGTATTGTCTGAACAAGCAAGTCTTACCCTTCTGAATCAGCATCACATAACTCTAGACTATTTTTAAAAGAGTCGGCTTTGTCTCGTGCCCCTTGAAACTGAATTTGCCTTGATGTTTATGAAACTGAAGAGAATGTACACTTTGGTGTTTTCACAGTTGCTTTTGCAGCTAGGGAGGTACTTGGCAGCAATCTGTGCCGGTTATATTATCGAATTGCTTAGAGGTTTGATGCACAATCTGATAAAAAAAAATCTGACATGAAATACTAAAGATCTTTGCCATATTTAGACACAAATGAAAAATCATAACTCTTGTTTTGCTCATCAATGCACTTCTACAAAACATTTGATAAAATGTTCATTCACTTGCTAAAAGCAAAATAGGTACCCTCACTTTGTCCTTTACCTAAGGAACTCAATGAGGGTTGTGGAGATTGACTTATAATAATGCTTTCCACTTGTGAGTTGGGTTTCATAAATGCAGTACAAGCAAATCACAGGACACAGAATAATAAATCCTTCTGAATGTGTACTTGTGCTAGAGGCAGGGGTGAACAGGCAGTAGCAGCAATCCCCAAGAACAAGTGGTAAAGCTGAACTGTGTACACAGCATTGACAATTTTTTTAGTGAGACTTTCCTATGAAAAGGTTAGAATCACTGTCTATGATTCACAGCTTTCCAGTAACTCTTTTTGGAAGTCTGCAAAGAGCTGAAAATGGGATCTTCTGCATTTTAGTGGTCAGGAACCGCTTTAATAAAGCATCATTTAGACCTTCAAAGAAGTCTAGGATTTTGCTTTACAAAGCTGTAATTTCTGGGCTGCGTCTTGTGGAATCAGAGTGCAGAATCAGACTTTGAATCATGACCTTAGCCTGCCATTGATGTAGGAGTATTTGATTAGTATTTGGGCACCAGCCAGCAATGTTCATTTGATACAAAAGCCTTGATAAGTTAAAAAGAAAGGTTTTTGGCACTTCACAGTGAGGAAGTGATGTTTTCACAGATAGCATGTATTAATTCTTCAGAGCTACAGGTGCTCATGGCACTTTAATAAACAGGAAAAGTAGCTCCCTATTCTACATTACATATAAGAAGAAAAGAACATGAGTAGATGATTATGGAGACTTAAGAGTAAGGAGCATAAATCATGAAATTAGCTATTGTGCAATCATGGTCTATTAGTACTGTATTCTCAGCAGTGTAGAGGGTTTTTTATTTTTCCATTAGGTTTTAAATTAATGTATTATATTATTTGCTTAATAAAGCAAAGGAGTAGAAAAAGTACAGTGGAGAGGAGAAAGGAACTAACTGGAAGTGACTTTTGAAGAAGGATTCTAAAAAAAACAAGTAACAGAATCACAGAATCATTTAAGTCAGAAGGCACCTCTTGAGACCATGTAGCCCAAACCCCCGGCTGAAGTAGGGTAAGCTAGAGCAGGTTGTCCAGGGTATTTTAAGTGCTCTAGAAAGAAACACATGGAGATCCTGTTCTAGTGGTTTACTCCATATCACATTGTTGCTCTACAGGATAGGTGATTCCTACCCTTTCTGCTGATATACACACAGAGTAACAACCTGCCTTTTTTGCCTGAGATAGCACACAAGCTGCTTCTCCCTGTCACACACTTGCACCATGGAGAAAGGTAGAGAGCTGGAAAAGCTGCTGCCTTAAACACTGTAACTTGGGACACTTCAGTATCTGTATCTCTGCATTCCAGAACACACAAGTTGCATGGCCGATGCCCAAGTTGCATGACGTAAAAAGGAGATCAGCGTGAGGGAAGAAGTGAAGTTACTAACAGCATAGAAATGATTCATGCTATGTTGACAGAAGGCAGAACACAACCAGGAAAACCGTAACTGGAATGTAGGTAGGTCCCTAATTTATAAAGTGAAATAGAGTTGAAATTAGTGAAAAAAAAGTTCCATATAACACAAGGATGTAAGGAGAGGGACAGGAAACAGTCAGTCAGAAATGTCATGGTGGCAGAGACAGTGGATGAATTCGTTGTGTGCAATACAAGTGCTAAACAGGCTATGGAAGAAAACAAACAGCAATGACAGAAATGAATAGACTTCTGCAACGACTGAGATATGAACAGACTTCTATCAGTAGGACTTTTTTCAATGTAAGTGGTGAATACTGGGAAGGTCATAAACAGGTAGATTTAATGAATTAATATAGTCTTGGAAAGAGAGAGCTGAAAAAAAAAGTGAAGTTGAAAGCCTGCCCACCTTCAATGAAAATGGAAGTATTAGGTCAGGGAGTAAATGAAACATGGAGAAAATATTTCATTTACTTGTTTTCTTTTGGGTAAGTTTAATTTGAGGAGATATATGAATCAGTCATTAATATCCAAAACTTTCAAAAGATCAGCAAACAGGGTGAGTGGTAAAGACACAGGACTGGCTTTGGAGAACTTGATCATCAGAATGGGTGAAATTCTTTAGATAAAGGAACTCTTACGGAGAATGAGAGGTGAATACACCAGATGAAAGGAGACTGTTATGGTACATTAACCACCAAAGTCAGTATATATTACCCTGCGGTTTGAGATCTTCTGTCTCTCTCTGAGACTTCTATGTCTTCAGCATAAAACAAAACATTATCATGTCCTCTGCTTTGGTGTAGGAATTTCTAGTAGATACAATTCATTTTTTAGCAGTTCTCTCCCATCATTCAGAAGCCTGAAAAAGGAAAGAATAACTTAGAAAAGGAAGTGGGTATAAGTAGATATTAGTGACTTCAGGAAGAAGAGGTTTTAGAAGTAAAGACATAGATCACAGAGATTGATGAGAGATCTAAGAGAGAAAAAGCTTTAAAAGAAGGAGCAAACAACATCTTTTTTCAGTAAGAGCTTCAGACAAATCTAACAAATTTAGGGAACTTCACAGATCTTGCACAAAAAAAAAAAAAAGTCCTGAGAACAAATTGCCTAAAAAATAGAAACCAGAGATATGAATAAATGAGCAATTTGGTCAGTTCACAAGTTAAAAGTGGCAACTACCAGTATTCTGTACAAGGACTGCGCAATTGCTGACTGCTGTAGAATATTTGCTAATGATCTGGAACAAAATCTGAATTCAAAATTATTTAAGTTAGTCTGTACCATCACTGTGATGATTTCAAGTAAACATAGTAGAGTAAAGGAAGTGTTTATGAAAACAAAACTGCCCTATTCATGAGTACGAGGCAGCATACCTTAGAAAGTATATTTTGAACTACCAACTGTAATTTAACTGTAGAACTCAGGGGAGGAGGAGATGGAAAGAGAAAACCACATGATTTTAGAGATCAACTAAGAAAAAAAATGTTTACATATACATAAAAAACATGGTTGAAAATAGTACTAGAGATATGTAATGATATTATGCAAGCCAACAACAGTACAGCTTGACCTTGAATGCTAATGATTTCTGGTCACTCTGCCCATAAATTATATAAACACGTAAATGTTCAGAGAAAAGTGACAGAAAGGATAAGCACTAAGACGTCCATGGAAAGTGCATTGAAAAGACGAGTAGTAGGTAGTGTGACAAAGGAATAGAAAAAACATGCTTCTATTCATATGCTTTCAGAAAATAACAAGATTTCTGCTAAAATGAAATTGGTTTTTATGCTGAAGTTTCCATAAGATGAGATATTTTTCTACTCTTAAGCAAAAGGGTTAGAAAGGCTACTTATTATGCAGATTATGACATTATTTTCTGGCATGGATTTTTTTACAACTTTTTCTAGTGCAGCTGACACAGGCCACCATCACAGACAAGTTCCAGAGTACTGGAAGCCAGAAAGATAGTACAAGAAAAAGAAAAAAATATGGTCTTAATTCTATTTTCACTTTTGCTGAAGTTTATTAGAGTATAATTTAATAAGTCTACCTGATACATTTTTGCTGGCTCATTAAGATTTCATAGATTTCTAGTCCATGTCAGTTTGATAAACTTCCTTCAAATTACTCTTAATTTTCAGATTCTGTTCATATTTTCCTGCCTTTTGATATCTGTATTTTATTGGATCCTTCTGTGAATTCTGTTCAGAATAACTGAAAATTCCAATACAGCCTGATAAATGGGGTTACTTTCTAATAGAAATCACTGTATACTTGTGCTTCTTTATCTGTTCTAATTTGTGCATGCTGACCATTGAATAAAAATATTTCAATAAGAGACACAGAGAGAGAGGGGGAGAATAGGAGAAAAAGGGAAAGGAAAGAGAGAAAAGAAGAAAGGAAAGGAAAGGGAAAGAAGAAGGGAGGGACAGCTATTCTAGAAGAAATCTGAATTTTATTATAAACTGGTAGGCTTTTAGGAACCCCTGCATTCTGTTTATTTTCTATAATAAATCTTATCAAGCTGCAACTTTAATGATTTTTACACAGTAATTCTCTAATCTACTCTCTTTGTCCCTTTTAATATGGCAGCTTTTATTGTATTAGAAAATATTCCTTATTTAATTGTTTTCTCCTCCAGTGATTCCACATTTGACAGATATAATACCTATATTTATCTCTTTTTATTTCCATTTAGATTGTTAATCACAGTGGTCCTCAAATACAAAAGAATATTTCCTTACCAGAACATACCAAAATAGTCTTTCTAGATGGGAATATTCAATGTTGTATGCTGTTATGTTCCCACAGTTTTCCATTTCTTTGTACAAATTTATAGAATGCCAGCTGCCAAATAGTAACAGCCTTCTTAATTATGTTTATACTTTTCTTATGGCTGCATTCTTTGTATTATTTTACTCTATAAAGTCAATTTTTTAATTTACAAAATGTATGAAAAATGCTTCCTGTTCCCTTCCTGGTTTTTATTGTTCTAAGAAATGTCAGGGTATTTCAAAGATGGTGGAATACACAGAATTTTTGGCTTGACTAAAGGCACAGTGGAGATAAGCTGAATAACAGCAAAAATCCAGTACTAAAGAGAATTGGAGTATTTCATAGTTCTCATTCATGCTTTTCTGCACAACTACAACAGCCAGCATGGGATTGCAGTAATCAGAACATACAGAGTTATACTCTGAAGGAAATATTATTTGCAATTATTTTTCCAGTTCTTGAAGTCTATATAAAACAATTCAAATATGTTACTTCAGGACTGGACACAGTTGATTAGTATACATAGACAGTGATACTTCATTTTTCAGAAATGAATTTCAGACCAGATATACAGCGTTTGTGTCTCCAATAATGCTTGAACTTTAGTATTGAGTCCAGTCTAGCATATTGTCTCTACCAGTGGCTGGTGGGCATGTTCTCCTCCAGAATGCCTTTTTTTATTATTATAACAGCATTAGAAATGTCTTTCTGCTGTTAGTCAGTTTATTCAGTATGCCCCTTGCCCAAACTGTAATCCTTGAAACACTGATATCAAATTAGTATTGATCATCACAGCAACTCATCACCGATTTAGTGGAGATTTTCCCACAGACTTCAGGAAAACTTGGATCAAACCTTTAGGGAACTATCCTAATTATTACCAGAAGCAGCTTTCAAGATTACTTATAAAACTTTGTTACACTGTTCTCCATTTTGACCTCTTAAAAAAAAAAAAAAAAAATTTAAAGTGCTTTCCTCTGTTTCTTTGAGGCAAAGAGTCATCAAGAAGATTGGAAACTGTTACTGCTTTTCACTGAATAAACATCCACAGTAATTAAATACAAATGTAAAAAAAGGAAAGCAGAGAAGGAATGTTTGTATGACTAATTCTTTTGTGAAATAGCATATCTCACACATCATTATAGCCTTCTGTATTTTGCTGAGAAATATAAGTACCAAATATTTTTCATTCTTCACCTTTCTAGTCACCATGAAGATATAAACATAGTGTCATTGATTCTTACAGTAGTTACTTGTAGTGTTTGTCTCTTGCTGCTGTGCTCCTTTCATTCCTCGTTTCTTTCTGTGAGAGCTAGAATTCCTCTTAATGAGTTTGAGGGAATACAGTAAGTCATTTCAAGGGGTGAAAATTTGTAAAGGAGCTTATTGTGAAAGTAAGTGCTAAAAATGGTATTGTGTTAATAAAAATATTCTCATATTTTCAATATTACACATCTTATTAACTGTAATAAAATTACCTGTGACAGGTAACATAAAAGGTTTTCATATTTCTTTTTGGTAGTTTACTTAGCATAACTTATACTTTTTAATGAAGAAAACAATAATTACACAGGTGAAAATACATGACATTGGATCATTTTTTTATGACTTAATAAATCCATAGGTAGAGGCAAAGTCCAATGAGGTCAGTGCATTGATTTCCTGAGAGCCTCACAAAAAGGATTTGGTACAAAAATGTTAGAGGAAGGGTTTAGATAGTTGTGGATCTTTGTTACTGTTGGGTTTGGGGTTTGTTTGTTTGTTTGTTTGTTTGTTTTTAAAACAAATCTCAGTGCCAAAAATCAAGCTTAGAAAACAGTTTATCAATATTTATTGGAATATTTTCAATCTCAGAAAAGAGATAGCTAATTTCTGTTAATTTCCAACTATTTCTGTCTTTGAAAATATCTCCTTATTAGTAAAATAATATCTCCTTTTCAATTCATTTCTTGTCAAAGAAGATTTTTAAATTCCCTGATCTATTTTATTTTTTTTTTTTCACTAAAATAATTCTTCAATATGAAGACTATGTCAGTCCTTCAGTATAAATAATTAGTCACCAAAACTGAATCAAAAATTTTAAAATCCAGTGGTTTTGGCTAGCTATGTATGAATTGTTATATTAATTCCATTTTCAGATCAAATAAATTGGATCTGCTACACAGACCTTCACAATTTACTCCAGAGTCTTTTATAAAATGGTACTTTTTCTGAAATCAGTAAGTCTACTCATATATATGTATATAGTACTTTAAGAGTGATTAACAGAAACCAGTTCTTTTAATCTCCTTAAATTTAACATTTGAGTGTTGTAGATTTTTTTTTCAAATCATCTTCACTATTACACTTGATTTCAGAAATAGAAAACTTGGAAAAAAATAAAAATTATTAAAATAAAAAGTATGCAGAATAGTGTCTATTAGACTATGCTTTTTAGTGAAAATATTCAGATGTTTTCCTTTGGTTTTATTTTTACAGTTCCACCACTTCAAATTGTGCTCATTTTGTCATCAGGGCACACACCCATTCAGGGCTTGCACATGTCTAAAGCATACGGGACTGGGTAAAAAAGGATTTAGGATTTTATTTACTTAAGGATTTTCTAGCACCTACTCTTGCAAACTCCACTGACTGTGTAAAAGTCAAACTGCTTTAACCCTATCTCAGGAAATAAAGAAATGGCAATCTCTTTGCTGATATTTGAAGCACAATAGCATTCAGCTGACTCTACTGTATAAATAGAAAACTGAAATATTTCCAGTCATTTAGAGTGGTTTCAGACCAATGTCCCTGTTTTCCTTTTTTTCCCCCTTGCATTCTGGAATAACCAAACTCACTAGATAAATATCAGCACTCTTCAAAACAAACTTGCAATGTCCTCATATGAGCTTTGATTTGTGATGTTGACTTATACCAGATGAGCTGGCCCCTCATAATTCTTATCTTTTGTCTCACCATTGTAGTCAATAAAGCAATTATGTAAAAAGGGAAAAATACCAATCTTATTTGTTATATATGCTCATAGTATTTCTCCCTGTGTGTCATATTTGCCTACTTCACTGTCAAAACATGTTTTTACTGTTAGCGTTAAAAACTAAGGAAATGCCAGCCAGATTCCATTGTCTCACATGTTAGCAGCAAAATTGTCAGATTTTAGTAGCAATGATTTCATGAGTCATTGAAGGTTTTGATTTTTAGAAAAGTGTTAAATAAATGGTTAATCAACAGTGTTTTGAAGTAATTCAGGGAACTACAGGCCGGTCAGTCTGACCTCGGTGCCAGGGAAGATTATGGAGCGGTTTGTCTTGAGGATGCTCATGAGCCATGTGCGGGACAACCAGGGAATCAGACCCAGCCAGCACAGGTTCATGGAAGGCAGGTCCTGCTTGACCAACCTGATCCCCTTCTATGACCACGTGAGCCACCTGGTGGATGAGGGAAAGGCTGTGTATCTGTGTACCAGGTACACCTGGGTGTACCTGGACTTCAGAAAAGCCTTTGACACTGTCTCCCACGGCATTCTCCTGGAGAAACTGGCGGCTCACGGCCTAGACAGGTACACTCTTCGCTGGGTAAGAAACTGGCTGGATGGCCGAGCCCAGAAAGTTGTGGTGAGTGGAGCTAAATCCAGTTGGCGGACGGTCACGAGCGGTGTTCCCCAGGGCTCAGTTTTGGGGCTGGTCTTGTTCAATGATCTAGATGAGTGGACTGAGCGCTCCCTCAGTAAGTTTGCAGATGACACCAAGTTGGGCGGGAGTGTTGATCTACTCAAGGGTAGGAAGGCTCTGCAGAGGGACCTGGACAGGCTGGATTGATGGGCCGAGGCCAACTGCATGAGGTTCAACAAGGCCAAGTGCTGGGTCCTGCACTTCGGCCACAACAACCCCAGGCAAGGCTACAGGCTTGGGGAAGAGTGGCTGGAAAGCTGCCCAGAGGAA
The DNA here is from genome assembly GCA_013400755.1 of Pelecanoides urinatrix. Lineage (NCBI taxonomy): Eukaryota > Metazoa > Chordata > Aves > Procellariiformes > Procellariidae > Pelecanoides > Pelecanoides urinatrix. The sequence goes on along the minus strand of VZTQ01006144.1, from coordinate 82,226 downwards.
AAGGACTTGGTTGACAGCCAGTGGAACATGAGCCGGCAGTGTGCCCAGGTGGCCAAGAAGGCCAGCGGCATCCTGGCCTGTATCCGAAATAGTGTGGCCAGCAGGAGTAGGGAGTTGATCGTGCCCCTGTACTTGGTGCTGGTGAGGCCGCACCTTGAGTACTGTGTTCAGTTTTGGGCCTCTCACTACAAGAAGGACATTGGGGTGCTGGAGCTTGCCCAGAGAAGGGCAACAAAGTTGATGAAGGGTCTGGAGCACAAGTCTTATGAGGAGCGGCTGAGGGAACTGGGACTGTTCAGTCTGGAGAAGAGGAGGCTGAGGGGAGACCTTATTGAGCTCTATAACAACCTGAAAGGAGGTTGTAGCGAGGTGGGTGTTGGTCTCTTCTCCCAAGTAACTAGCAATAGGACGAGAGGAAATGGCCTCAAGTTGCGCCAAGGGAGGTTTAGATTGGACATTAGGAAAAATGTCTTTACTGAGAGTGGTCAAGCCTTTGAACAGGCTGTCCAGGGAAGTGGTTGAGTCACCATCCCTGGAAGTACTTAAGAGATGTGTAGATGAGGTGCTTAGGGACATGGTTTAGTGGGCATGGTGGTGTTGGGTTGATGGTTGGACTTGATGATCTTAGAGGTCTTTTCCAACCTTATGATTCTATGATACTATGATTCTAATGTAGAGAGACTAATTGTAAGATCCCCTTATACAATTATAAAAATGAATTTTTGTCCAACTGATGCAAAGCCCATTGGAAGCCATTTGAGAAGATTTTCCATTCTGAATTCTGGATTCCGTAGTATGAGAATTTGGTAAGCGTAGTGGGCTAACCTTTTCTTTTCTAATGCAGCAATTAAGCCATAATGATCAGCTAGAAGTACTGAAACTGTACCAATTCTTGGTGTAAATCAATCAGCGTTTAATTGAGAGGACTGTGCTGTTCTTTTGGTGTTTTCATGTGCTATAATTATATGTGCTTATAGAAAATGCATTAGTACTAACTTATAAATAATGCCTGATGCAAGCCTATTCTCTTGTACTGAAAGAAATGTTTGCTATTAATCAGAATTAGGTCAAGAATGAATGTATACTAAAAAGACTATTGTGTTGCTAGATATTTCCAGATTTTTATGTCCTAATTATATGATTCTGAAAAGGTACAAATACTTTCTATTTGAGATGTAATGGCATAGCTCTTCCTAAGATGATTCGCTAATCATGTTTTTACAGTTTATCACCAGAAATATGGCTGGTACAATAGAAATAGTCAAAAAGGTAATATTAGTATGACCTAAATGAAAAAGAATATTACTTTGAAAATTATTCATCGTTTTATTTAATTAATGCTCCAAGTATTTAAACTTTTGCATAGTTTTGGAAGAGTTTCTTGTTTATTCCCCTTTGCACTTCAGAGCTGCATTTAGGATTTGATTCCTAAAGCTGCAAATTTTAATCAATATTCTCATCACTGTACTAGTCCTGAAACAGATTTGGGATTTAGGAGCTGAAAGTTCTGTGACTGATTTTCAACATCTACAGCTTCAGAACCCATATCATATGGGTGTGATATTGCTTCTTCCACTGTCTATGGTTGTTAGGCATTCCTACAATATCTGTTACTTTACACCTTGTTGTTTTCTTCCACTGTCAATAGTAGTTATCTATTTCTGTACAGGGACTCAGCACTTGTGTGGTTTTTTCTGTGTGTAGGATTTACAGAGGCCCAGAGATCTCTGCTAAAATACAGCAAATATTTTAGTTACTATTGTCATGGATTCCTTACAAATAAACAGGATGAATAGCTGTTAAATCTACCTTGTCCTCTGATCTTGATTTTGAAGTATCTTATTCCCATTTTATGGCTGAGACACCTCAGCTGCAGAGTAGAAACTGACTGGCAGAATGGTAACAGAGCCAGGACTTTCAGGCCAGAAGCTCATTTGCTGGGCTCTAGCACCTTCATTAAAAACTGTTTAGATTAAGGATATTGTCTTATTTCAGAGGCCTGTCTCCTGTTAAGCAGAAATTTAATAGAAGTTATAACATTCATTTGACATAGTATCTATGTTGCAAACATTTTTTCTTAAATTGTTCTTTAATCTACAACGTTTAGATTGATTTACACTGGTTTATGTATGAATCATCTAGTAGTATTTTATAGGATTTTATGAATTTTAGTTACATTTTAAAATTTCTGAACATGTCCTTCCTATTACATGGACTTCCTCCTATTTAGAGTGTTATTGGTATTTCTGTGCTTTTATCCCTTATATAGAAAACAGGAAAAAAAATTCTAAACTTTTTTTATGGAAAAGTTTTATAATCTTTAAATATGGAAATACCCAGTAAAAGGAAAGATTGTATTCTTTACCAATGGAGAATTGCTATAATTGAGAATAGAAAGATGACACATACATCACAAATTTCAACCTTCTGGGAATGTAAATAGACTGGACAGTAGTATGTTGCTGTCTCCTGCTGTGCAAAGGTGACACAAATTGATTCAGAAATCTATTAAATTTATCTTCCAAAAACTAGTATCTTTTGGTCTCTCAGGTTACTGATACAGGGCTCTTTCATATCTTAACATGTTTCAACATATCTCAGAAGCAGTCTTAATCACACATTACCTGAAGCCTGTCTGTGTTATTGGCCCATTTGTAACTACAGTTGGTTAATTTTTCCCCCTCCAGATAGTGACTGATTAAATGTCAATAGATTCAGAGCATCTTCTCTAGGAATGTGAATCTTTCAAGAGTCATGGGATAGCAGGTCTGTGAAAATGATTCAGCTTACAATATTGTACACGATTTTTTTTCAGAACGTATTTCAAGGAACATTGGAAGAACAAGGAATGAGAGAAGCTTTAAAATGTGTGTCACCATCAGCGTCTCGTATAAGCACATAACTCCTTTTCATTGAAAGAAATTTCACACAGAAGAGTGATTTCAAAACTGTAAGATGAGACTATTTCCTTTTAGCTTTTTGCGTGATCTTCTGAGTCCTGACCTAGGACGTAGGAGTCTTAGGCACAAAGACAAATTATAGCAAGTCCTCACACCATTTGCTTTGGACTATGCTAGCCATCTAACTCTGGTGTACTTATCAACACTAAAATTAGGAGTATATTAGGGGTATTGTAAGTGCTTCCAGAGGAAGACTCACAGCAACAGTCCAAGTTACAACCTTGGTGGTTATAAATAAACAAATAATTATAAATAAACAATAAACAAAATTACAAGGCAGCATTCTAATTTTTAAACTTACTCCTCTTGGCTCTTTTCTCCACTCTGACATAATTCAGCTTCTCTGTGCTGCGGAAGATACTGCAGTGTGCTTTTGAACATTGTATGTTTTTTATTAGTATAGTAATTATATTTAATGTTCCCTTCTCCCACTGGTTGCTGGAACCAAGCAAAAATAATGGTCTATTCACAAATTTGACTCCTAAAAACCACCTTGGGTCAGCCAACATGTGAAAGGAGACTTCTGTAGCCTTGTTAACACAGACAAAAAATCATAACTCTAGTCCTCTGAAATCATAACATTGGCCTAAAAGTCCTAAGGAGTTTTTAGCACCTCTTACAGATCATCTAAATTTCATGATATATTGAAAATTTAACATTAGATGTGTGACAATGTCTATTTCCTATCATTTTCCTGTTCTACTCAGAACTCTCTAGTTGTCCTCCTATAACTTTTCATATACACATAATGTTTCCTACTGTATCACCTCCAGCAGGTTGTCACAGTACCCTGCTCTTGTGATCCTCTTACACTGCTCTCTCTTGACATATTTTTCTTCTTCATTTTCCACTCTCTTAAACTTTTAGCAGAAATGTACAAAGAGCACTAATTTATATAAATAAGATTATCATATCAACCTATACTGAATACAGCTGACCACTAACTAATACTGTTCCAAATAGCTTTAAGACAACCACAGTAAAAAAATATATTTGTTTAAATAAGCAGAACAAGTTCGCTTTTGCAGAAAGACTTTTTTTTTCTGTAAATCTGTATGGAAGTGGGGAGTAAAACAAGGCAGTGACTACCAGAGTACTGTATGAAATAGGTAGTATATTAACTTTAATCTCATCCACAATAAGGTTACATTAATATAGCTAAAACAAGAAGTAAGCCTAAAATACTGCTGAGCCTGAAACAAGAAGATCCTTTTTTTTTCAAAGCATTTAAAAATGCATGTAGAATATACTTCCCTGCCAACTGTTAAGTTTTATTGTGAACTTGTAATATTTAGCTTTTATTGAACAAAAGGTCCTAGCTTTTACTGAATAAAAGGTAAGGTTTTAGTCTTCATGGCAAGAACAATAGAAAAAAAAATACATTCCTGTATTTTTACACTGTAGAAAAGCAGCCATGGACAAAACCCATAGCAGTAACCATTTTCATCAGCAGCTTCCAAATTCTTTCAAGAAATATGAATTTTAAATATTACAGCATTTTCAATGAAAACTTTGCAAAAGACCTACACAAAATACATCTAAGTTGAAAGAAATGGTAATGAACTACAATATAAAGCCTGACAACAGATGGATTAATAAAAAAAAAATCTATCATTTCAGTATTCAACTGTCATTAAGTGGTCATGGATGCTACTCCTACCCAAGCTCTAATGGTGTGATTTCAGTCTAACCAGTCAATTACTATCTCTTTCCAAACTCAGCTTCTTCTGCTTCTGGAATAAATCCTTAAATTTAACATAGAAAATTGCTGCTTATAACCCATTCTTTATTCCGAAGACATTTATCTGTCCTTCCATCCTTCTGTACAGCTGGGGAAGTTTGGACATGAGTTGTTCCAAAAACCTTAGCATACTTTGAATAGTTACCAGGGGACTGTACTTCAAAAGCCTTCACCATGCTCCCAGATTTTGTCAGTGTAAGAAAGGGGACATATAGCCATATCTCCTAACTAATTATTAGTTTTACTGACATAACAATGTTAGGTTAATATTGTGCTGAACATTAGTCATAATGTTCAGTATTCATAAACTGAGTTGAATGTAGTTAACCTGGGTTTGGCATTGCTATTTGATGCTTGCAAATGTTCTTGGCATGGAGTTTCCAGTCTGTTGAGACCTCCTCCACAGTGCAAATTGGCTCTAAAATCAGGTGGTGATTGCTTACAAAGGTCATCTAACGATGACCAGTGACTGGAATTTACAGTCAAACAAGTTCAAATTAAAAATAAAACATGTTGCTAAAAGAACATATTATTGAATCCTCCATTTGCCCTTGCCTCCTAATCAAACTTTGAACTTTTCTAGTGTATATGTCTTAGTTAAGCATAAGGCATTCAGCTCAGGACAGAAGCAATTGTTTCAAAATGATAAAAAGTTCTTATAAATCCAGCAAATGTTTGATCTTAAGACCTTAGGCAATATCAACAAATCTCACAGTCTTCATGGAGACATAGCTCTGTAAACTTCAGAAACAGTATGAACTGAATTCTGCTCACCTACCTCACATTGGTAATCCAGCTATTTCCTTTTAAAGTTCTTTTTTATGGACAGTGGACTCACACTTCATTTTTCTACAGCACAGGACAGCAAGTGCTATAACTTCAACATCCAAACTACTACTTTTTCAACAATGATTTATCCACACTCTTCTTTTTTCTTTTAATGGATTGTCCTTGTATGCACAGTATATTTCAGTGAAAGCTTATCTCCCCAGTTCATAGCCATATGCTACAAGTCCACAATTAAGCTCATCCTGAGGCACTGAAGAAACAAGAACAGAGAGTAAATGAACAATCTCTGAAGAAATATTTGGCCATAATCTCTCCAGTCATGCATTTTGCAAGTGCATCAACTGATCTTACCTTACAAATTCCCACTTGCTGCCAACTCTGGTGTTAATTTGCATGAATACCACAACACCACATTTATCAGAAGCCCAGAAAAGAAAACAGTAAAGCAATGGCTTACAAATAACCTGGCAAAAGCTTTTGACACATTGCTTGTAGCAATACTTAGTGCTCATTTTTCCTACATATTATATTAAGAATCTTATGGTAAGGATACAGTTGATCCTGACACAGCCAGCTGAGTAACTGTCATAGAAAAAATAAAGACATGCATTTAAAAAGAGAGGTTATGAAAAAGGTTGAAGTTCTTCCATATTTCGAAGTTAAATAAACTCTGCTCTATAGACATATTAAATGAAATTCCATAAACAGCTTAAGCAAACTAAAAGAGAATAAAAGTTTCTTTAGTACCATTATTGATAAACCTATTAAAAAACCCACACACACCTACGGCAACCAATGCACATATAAAGAGCATAGGGAAGAAACACTGTTTATTCTGTTTATTCATTCAATTTAGGTTGCCACCCGACAGTTGCTCACACTAAATCAGAGGAACATTTTCTTTATCTGTAAGTATGCAAAACAGCAGGGAAATAATTGTCACATAAAACCAAAATTACTGAGTTATTTTGTCTTGCCAACATTAAATGCATTCTATTTTTTTTAAATTAGTATTGCTAGTCAAAGAAGTTCTTCAAATTTTGTCTTAAACAAAATTCCCCCTGCCATTGACTTTACATGACCTGAGAATCCCTTTTTTCTGAGGATTGCTTTTTAAATATGTTATACATGTATGTATATATTTTTTTTTTTTTCTATACCTGTTTGTGTTATCTGTTCCTTTTTCCACAGGTATTAAAACATTCCAGGTTTAGTCCCGCTACTGTTCACAAAATACAAACTTTGGGGTCCCCCATTCAGGTAGTCATCTTCAGAATCAGTCCAGAATATTTCACACAGACCAGATAAAACTTTGACTTCTCATACATGCAACTAGTTGGTTGTCCAGTAAGAAAAGAAATCTGACTTCAATCTTCATTCATTTTTAATCTAATACAGAGATCTTACTTTAATCATAGTAGCAAACTGGGGCCTAGGTTTTCATTCATAGTGTTCACTAATACATATTTTGGACCTGACCTTTAATTTTTTGTTTTTAACTTAAAAAAGATAAAATATTTAAATTACATGACTAACAAAGAACATTTGTATGTGGCATGCGTAGAATTTTATCCAGCTCATTCATAAAGTTTTTGCTTTGTTTTATATCTTCAGTTCTATGCCTTTTCATTTTATCCCTCTATTCTTATGGACTGTACTGAATTTCATGCCCTTTTTCTTCAAGTCCCTGCGTCTATAACCATGCAATTAGGTAAGAATCGTTCTTTTTCTTTTTTGCTTTGCAACATAGTGTCATGTAAATAATACTATCTATCATAGTAACATGTAAATTTCTACAATATGCTTACAAAACTAAAAATATGATCCACAAAATAGTAAGAATTCCAAAAGTCAAAGACTTATAGATTTATTGTAATCTAAAGCATTTTAAGAAAACAGAATGTCTTCTGTGGGGCTTGATTATTATTATTTTAATATCTGGGGTTAATGTTGCTTTAACATCTGTTCTGAAATTTATATAGTACAATAAAATAAATACTTTTTAAATCTAAAAAATATGGTTATTTCTCATTTAGGGTGGTTTCCTCATTGTGTGAATAAATACCACTCATAGTAGTCAGCATTTATTTTGAGATGTATGGGATGGTTTAAAAAATAAAGACAGAGAAGTACTTTCATGACCTTCTGTAGATATTGATCCCTTTTTAACTGTTTTAGAATAGAAACTGAAGGTGTGAAAGGTGACTATAAAAAACTCAGGTAGGAGAAATCTGTTGATACAAAGTGTGTAGAAGACAGCTAAGACACAGTGTGAAGGAGGTCCAAAAGATCTCATCTATGTCCCAGGAAAGAAGAGTCATGAGCAAGCTGTTGGTGGAAGTGGCTATTAAAAATTGATCCAATGCTTCTGGGCAGTGTATTATTTAACACAGAAATAAGTGTTGCTGATATAATTGAGGTCTCAATCAGACAGGGAATATGACTTATATCTCTACATAGAATAGACCTGTTCACCTCTCAGATCTCATGTAGTCCATGTCAGGATGGATCATTGCTGTAACTACAGCAGGATAAATTAAAATCTTGGATTTTACTTATGGTAGCTCACAAAATAATTCTCCACTTCACCCTTCATTTTTTTAGGTATATTCTCTTAAAATTGTATCTATATTACTCCAAAATTGAGCAGTCTTTTATTCTCTAAAAAAAAAAATAGATGGCTAGACTAAGATTTTATATGTCAAGTTTTACTATATGAAAAAATGTGCAGCTGAGTTACAAACTGTTGAAGCTGTTGAAATGAAAGTTGAGAAATGCTAATCCAGCTCTAAGTTTAGTCTGCCCTAATTAATATTAGTTTATTAGCGGGGAAAAGGACATATAGAGCTCAAAATATTTGCCTTTTTTAGACTCACTAGGAGACATTATGCATGCATAAGACAGCTGGCATATTGATTTCAAAATTGCATAGATTTGTTTTAGATGTATTCCATTAAATGTTTAGCTTGCAGCTAAATCATTGATAGAGGAAAACAGTCTATAATCATTTATAGAGGAAAACACCATAGAAAAATCTTTTTTTCATCAGCAATTCATGCAAACATTATTTCAAATGAAAGTCAAGTTATGTCAAATTTGAGGTCCATATTCATCTGTGTCCAAATAGTTGTACCTCATGGGATCTATAGTCCAAATGATTCCTGTACACATTGTCTTCTAAGGACTAATTTCCCAACCTGGGCTGTGTTTCTAATGATCACTGTAATTCTAGCTTGATTGCTTCTGTATGAAAGACAAGTATTTGGTCTATAAGACACAATACCTTTGAAAAAAAGAAGTGTAAAATAAATTAATTGGAAGGATTGTGTCATTAATTGTGATTATACTGAGGGGAAAATAAATTCTCCTTTTTCTCACAGAATATTTCTATTTTAAGTAAATATGATTTGTTTTATTTCTGTTCAGCTAAAGAGCCATAGCCTGTCAGAAATAATTCTTCACTTAAAGATGAACAACAAATTGTGAAACAATGAAATGATGTAGAAAAAGCTGACGAGACTTTCTAACTCTCTGTATTAAACCATTAATTCAAGGAATGCAGAGGTTAGCTTGGGAAGTTTTAATCAAATAGACTAGTTAAATGTTTGGGGATTTAGTGGAGAAAAACTAGAGAAAATTAATTTGTTTTAGAAACACACATTGTACATATGGTAAAACTTTTTCTATTATAAATTTACAAAGGTATCATAAATCTACAATTTAGCATTACAGATTTGTGTATTTATACACTTAGGGCCAACATACAAATTCATACCAATGACTATTGATCCCTTGATTTTGGTGGGGTCAACTGTGCAAGTGTTGTAACTGCTAGTTCTTCTACTGCTCACTGAAGAACCTCAAAGAAATGAAAAGAAAGTCAATTTAAAGACTATGACATCGTAGAATAGAAATATGAGCAATCTATTTACAATTTTCTTTGTATCAAAAATGGATTACATGCAATAACATCCCTCCGTAAATTTTGATCCATAATAGAATGACATGATAGCAAACTGAGGACTTGTATTTGGAGAAAAAATCCCAAGTAATTAATTGCTTCAGCATAATAACTTTTTTAGGGAGAAATCTAAAAATAGTTTGTGGAAGCTGTCCCTGATTTCTCAAAGCATATGTTTCTGAACAGTATTTGAAATGCAGCTTATTGATTGTGCTGTGAAATTCTTAGTTGAAGAAAAGGATAACCGAAACAAAATAGACAGTGTGTGCCAACTGCATGGGTGTCATCTTTTAGTAGATGGCTTTGAAGTTGGCTAACTTCAGAAAATCAATCGGCATAAAGTAGATCAGATAACTTCTAAGTGCAGACTGGTTTCAGATTACATTAAAGTAGGCACAATTCATGTAAGTATTCATTATAAATATTTATCTGGCTATTGTGAGTTTATATGCAGAGGCCTGAGATTTTCTATTCAACTTCTGCTCCATCAGAAAGGTGTTCTGAGCAAAAGGGTAACGGCTCCTACCTGCAGAGGTTGAAGCCTTTCCATTGTATTCTCTGCCCTCACAGTAACTTTGCTGTAAAAACACAGTTGCCAGCAGAAGCAAATGACAGAAACCTATATGCCATTGTGTAAATGCCAAAATCAATAGCTTAAACTGTGAAATACTAGCAGAAGGCGCATAACTGTGGGGGAATGTGGGAGGGTGGGAATGTCCAAAATCGAACTTTTGAACTGTCTGCTACCTGCAATGGGTACAGGCAGGTTGCAAATTTTTATAACACCCAGACTAAGCAAAAGTGGCATGCCCTGAATCCTCCAATTAATAAAGAGATATGAGAATGTACCAACAACTGCTGTGCTTCAGCACATAAACTGTTTAGATTGGGAAAACTGGGGGCTTGGGGACCCAGAAAGAAGAGGGGATATAAAATAAAGGTTCCCAAAAAAGAAGAAATTATCTCAGAAAGAAGGGGGGTTGAAAGAAAAAGATGAAGATCCTTCCTGGAGGAAAGATGCTGGAAGTGGAGACAATCCTGGACACCAGGGACATGCATGGAGACAGATGCCAGGGGACAGCCAGGCACTTTGGCCAATGATACCCAAAATTGGTAGCTGCAAACACTGACACAGCAGGAAGCAACATGACTTTCTGCCTGACCTCCAAAGTAGGCCATTGAACCAACTCCCAATCCTCATAAACTGCAGGCACCGCTGAATGCTGGAATAACTTGTGTAGAACCTACTGCACTTTAATTACGCTACAGAGTTGACTGCCTTGGTGTACCTGCAGTGTACTATCTCTCTGACATTGTAGACAATGATATTGAAGCATTTGCCTTTCCTGTAAATGTAGTCAAACTCGATTGAAGAATGTCTCTTTTTATGTCCCAGTATATTATGGAACACAGTTTATCCCATCTGAGACTGCAGTTTAAGGGTAAATGCAAAAAAGAGATAACTCACTATCATACCCACAGCAGAACATTTCCTCTACATACCCCTGATAGGATTTAAATTCAGTTAATTTACTTTTGTGTAAGCTTTGCCCTTCATTTCATATTCTTTGTGTTATGAATTATTACTGACATTTAAGAACCCCATTTTATAGCTGTGATCAAAATGGAATGCAGGTAAATAAAAAGTGACATTATACATAACACAATATAGAAGGCTATAAAAAAATGCAAATTGTAGTAGCTCATCCATGCTCATATTTAAGGCCATTGAAAGTATTAGAACATCCCATGAAATGAGAACGAATGCCTACTTGCCTGTGGTAAGAAAGAATAGGAAAGAGAAAATAATTAAGTTATAAATCTTTGGTCTGATCCCGAATACTGGTCTCTGATCTTGAGTGTAGTACCCTCCCTTAAGTCGGTATTCAGCCATATATTAAGAGAAAATTCTGGGAAAAAATAAACCAGATGAACATTTACAACAGGAAGGAATTTGCGATATGAAGTAAAAAATTATGTAAAACTTACTCTTTAAATATTGTGTCAACCCAAATCCGTACAAAATGGAAGAGAACTTGTAGTTTTGATGAGTTTTCTTAGTCTTTCAGATCTAACTAAGAATCAAAGCACAACACAAAATCCTAGAGGCTTAGCTGGGAAACTGCTTGCAAAGCCTAATACTGTACTGAAAACTAATACAAGCCTGACTGGAAATCATCTTGATTTAAAACTGGATAAGGATTCCTGTGAATGAAAACATTTTCCCAGCTTTAACTCTTAGTTCTGGTGTTTTCTGAGTTTGGGTTTGGGGTTTTTTGGTTTGGGGGGAGAGGAGTTTTTTAGTTGTTTTTTTTTTTTCCCTAATCATTATCTAAGTCTTTTTTTTGTTGTTGTTAAGAATCAATTGCTTGGTCTTCACAAAACTTAAGTTTTTATGCCATATCATGGAATATGGTGACAAATATTGGAATTGAAGAAGAAATAAGGAGTTGAGAACAGCAAAATCACATACTTATCTACTAGGTAAAGTGGAATGAGGATTTAGCAACCAGTCTTGAAAACATGATTTTTTTAATATATGTGAAGAGCTACTAGCAATGAGATAATTCCCAAAGTCTAAATCAAATCGGAATTTAACTCTGTGAGAGATTTTCACCATATAAATTTCATTTGTGCAATATCAATCGCATTCACAAACACCTCATATCATTAATGATTGCTAATCACAGTTGAAACATTAAACTTTCCCAAAGAAAGCATTAAGTTTCTTGGAAGTGCTTTAATTTTCAGTGCTCAGTAACACTGACCAAAACTAATAACTGCAAGTTGTACTGGAAAAGTTAGCTTGTCACTTACAGGCAATTTGACCAGTTTTTCTTGCAGGATTCTAAAAGCTCTGAGTAACTTCTATTTCTTTCCCTGTCTTTCCTTCGTTCTTTCTTTCTCTCCTTGTTTCTCTTTCTCTCTTTTCTTGCCCCCACACATATATACAAAGCACAACTAGTTACCCAGAGCAGTGCTGTTTTCACTTGCTGTTCACACTTCCTTTTTCTTTAAAGAATTCTTTTAATAACAATGTACCTTATATGATATTTTTTCTATGTATGTATATATGCATTCATCATGCTATTTGGTCTTCCTCTTAAATCGAAGATTTTATCCACATTAGTTATGAAACCAGACTAGAATATCTTTTTGTCCAATACTACCTGGGCTGAACTCTTTTACTGATTCTTTTACTGCACAGGACATCCAATTGGTTCTCAAATCAAAGACTTAACGTCTATGGGCATAAACTCCATGGTGAATTCTGAACAACGAAGACATTTTTTTGTGAGTGGATCATTGGAAAATTCAAAAAAAAGGAAAGTGCAAAAAAGGTGTTATGTACAAATTTATATTTGAACATAGACAAGTAGGCACATACAGAGAGTAAGTGATTCAAAGGTCAAGCTGCTACTGAATCCGAGATGGAACTTAAGGAAATGAGTTTTGTGCCCAGCCTACTAGACAACAGAAATCCCAAATAAAGAAGGCAACAGATTTTCATGCCATTTATTTTGATTATTCAGTCACTGCAGCATTGTACAGAGATATGAAAGCATCACTTTCATTAAGCTTAGACATATCCTACTGGGTTCCATTTGACCTGCAGTCTTTTCTCTACTTTTTCACATATATTTATTGATTCCATTGATTAAGGCATCTGTTTTATGTGAAGCCATCATTTGTTCTTGTGGAACACTGTTTAGCAGCTGTTATAGTTCAGAGAAGGAGTGGCAGGATAAGAATTAAACTAATACAGAGTAATATTTTAACACCTGGTGTGATAACAGCAATATCATTGAATCTCACTTTTAGAAAATCAGTGAGTTATTTTTGAATATTTTGACTCTGATGGCAGTGTGGATTGTTCTGCATTTTGAAAAAAAATCTTGAAACTGTAAAAGAATTTTTACATAGACAGTGTTCTTTATACATATTTTTTTCTTCTACCTTTAATTTTTCAATTAAAAAATCTGTTACCTATCAAAGTTATGGCTCAGTTTTCCAGATAAATTATATTAGATCACTGAAAATCAACACATCTCTTCATTAAAATGTTAATATATCCATGAAATGTGGAGTTTTGTTCGCGTGTTAATTTAAACACCACTTCATGGATAAAGGCAGGATACAAATTTTCATTGAGATGAGAAAGTTTGGCAAACAATTGAGATTGTGGCAAACAAATCCAGGGCATTTACAGAACAACTGCTATAAAACACCTGCTAAAATTACAAAGTGGTCAAGATCAGATTCTTCAGCTTGCATACAAAATGTCTTTGCAACTATATGCTTGAACGTACTTAAGAAATTTTGTGCATGAAGCCATGTTACTTAAAATACTATGTGCAGTAGCAAGTAAAACATCCATTAAAATGTTTTCATAATACTGTACTGCAGCAACTCAGTACTCTGATCAGAAGCTTTTCCATCAATGTGCTGGCTGAATGACCAGACTTGTGTTTTGTCTGTGATCATTTAGGACTGTTAGAAATTGCTGCTGTACCAAAGAATTACATTGTTTAAGATGAAGAAAAACACTAAGTGCTACATACCATTCTGGTCTTCGCAGTGGGAAAATACTGCAGTAAAATTGCAGTGAAAGTACTGCATCCTTCTTTATGTTACTTAAGTAAAGAGATTACAAAGCTTCAGTTTCTTCAATGGTGTGTGTAATCTAAACCTCTCAGTTTTCGTATCATCAAGAAAGAGACTGGGAAATAAAGCAGTTTGGACAATTTCCACTAGCTCTGAGCAGGTGCAGATTTGCTATACCTGCCAGCTGACCCTCATTTTGCATGTCAAATATTGTATTGAATTTGAGACAGAAGAACTGGCAGCAATCTGAATTTCATTTAAGTTTAGCTGCTTCTGGTTATCCTCCTTTCCACTGCTTTGTGGTCTTTACCGTTGTTGAGGATGTCAAGAGGATGTACAAAAAGAAGGGTCATTTTTCAAATATTAATGACCATTTCAAACAGATGGAAGATTCCCACGTGACTGGAAGAAAAGTGCTCAAAACTTTTTTCTCGATTAAGGGGTAGGAATGAAATCTTTAGGCAGAATTTAGTATTTCTAGGAATTTCTTCAATGACCAAGTTCTACCAGCTTTATGTTTGTGCAGTAATGTTTACTCAGTGTAGCTGTGCAGGCTTACAATACCAAGAAGTATTTGTGTGAGAATAAAAGGTATATATACCTCCCAAAGCCACAGAAAGACACTTCAGTTTGTCACATGTTAACTTTGGGTCTTGCTTCCTGCAGCAGCTGTCTCTTGTAGTGGTGATATGGGTAAGAGACAAAGTTTCTCAGCTTCCGCTCAGCTTTGAACTCAGCAGGAATTATAAACCAGAAGTCACTGTCTCTCATATATTTGCTGCCACTCAGCACTCCACTCCATCTCCCTTCCCTGCTTTTCCCAGTCTGGTCTTTTTTATGATCCTATTAACTCTTTTATAACCTTCAGGTCTTAAACAAATAACATGTGTATTGTAAACTCAAACCTATGCTATTATAGTCCCCAGAAAACTCAGTGAATGCCAGCTTGTAAGCTTGGGATAAATACAAATATGACTACATTTGCAAGGTTTTAGGCCTCAGGTAAATATATGCATTTTGTTTCCACTATCAAGCTATGAAAGTTCCATGAAAAGAACAGATTTTATGTTTTTTTATGAAAAACACACATAGGCTCAAGATTTTGAAATTACAGATATTTATAATTAGTATTATAGATATCTTCACACATCTACAAGAAGAGCTAAAGTACACAGTAGGTTTCCAAAGTTGTAAGAGGTCAGGCATAATATTAATTACTGGGAAAGGTGTAGCACATTCCTCTCCTACTGCTACTTGCAGAGAGTGTTTGCTTGATCTGCATGAGCTGCCCAAAGATTTTTCATGTTCTGTTAGTATTTCTTAACTTCTGTTTCTCTGGAGGCCTTAGAAGTGCAGTAGGGACAGTAAAATAAAAAGTGTATTTTAAACTTACAAAAAGAGGTAGGTGGAGAAAAAATTTTTATCTCAGCTGACCAGCTAAGGAAGGTAATTATGTACTGATAAGGTCTTTTGGGCAGAGGAGGAAAAGAATGGTTTTTACATATTTGTTGTCCCTTCGAGGTTGTGAGTTTGGGAACATTGAAAGATATTTTGAGAATTTGGATATGGATTAGTGTCCTGTCCGCACCTGCTTCTGAACACCTCTTACTTTCCAAAAAGCCACATATTTGTCTTGTTCCTTTATTTGGTGACTGGACATTTACAAGTTGTTTGCTGACTGACCAGAGGCAATGTCTCAGAAACTGTATGCAGCTAATCCCCCATGATAGGAATCTTACGGAGCAAATATAAAATTGTCCCTACTTAAGTAAAACCTTAATGGAATAGTAGAAATGGAAATACTACATACCTGCCTGCTGAGGGCCCAGGCAGATCTATTTCATACTTCATTACACTACCTGTGAACAGACAAATTTTCAGAATTTTCTTCTACTGCCTTTTTATATCCCATGATAATTTTTGCAACATCTGGTGATCTATTAATCCTTTCTGATAAGTTAAAAAAATAAGAAGTTAAAAAAAAAAAAAAGGCTAGTTGAAAACTGCTTCAGTAAGGTAAAGGGAACAGTTCCATGATTGGGCACATCCTGGCCATACTGTGCCAGAGGGCCCATGTCTAAACACAAAAAATACCCTAAGGACTCTCAGACCATTTAGTTAACAGCAGGTAGCCACTCAATGAAGTCCATACATCTCAACTGGATATGAAAATTCAATAAATAATATAGGGGATGAAGGCAGAGGGAGACATAGGTACCTATGAATGGCCCCCACAAAAACTACACAGACAAAAACTCACCGAGCAAAACCTGCTTAAGTTAGTCTGTAGGTACACAGGATAAGAGGGGCCTCAAGCAATACTCTTCCATGAAGCCATAGTCTGGCTTCAGGAAGGAACCTGCCTCCAGCTGGGGTTAATAGCCCTGAAACATCTGTAGAAGTTAGGCTGATATTCCAGTTCTTTTCCAAAGAAGGCTTGGGTCTTCTCTTACACAACTCACACAAAAGAGGCAAGGTCCTGTAACAGCAGGATCCTTGGAGTAAAAAGAGATGACCTTGAAGACAGGTCTCAGAGTGCTTTGGCTACAAACAAGAATATAATCTCCTACTACCAATATCACTTCTGCATGTTCATGCAGGAAGAATGGCTATTGTTCTTCTGATTCTGCAGCCTTTGAGTTAGACAGATATTATATGAAAATCTTCAATTGTTCAGCAACATTTTCTTTGATAACCAACTTGCAAGAGATAAATGATTTATTTTTTTTCCATTTTACCTGTTTTAATTCCAATATAATGACACATTTTGTTTATTCAGTAGCTTCTTATAAGGATACATAGTTTGAATTACACAATAAAGTTCAGTATTATCTCCAAAGGAGGTACAACACATTCCTATGCAATATTCTTCTGCAGTGTAACTATTTTTTATTTCCCTGACCATTAGACTGAAACTTACTGATGTGTGATTTCTGATGGAAAACACTGACTACACACAAGGTGGTGTGTTCCTCTGTGTGTGTGTGCACACACAAATGAAGCGAACATATCTGCCAGTATTGCAAGTCTTTACCATTAACTTAGAAAACATTATAAGCTAAAAGACTACTTACAATCCTGAATCTGTAACAATAAGCACATAATGTTTTTATATTTTTCATACTGCTGATTATTTATCTGTGACATAAAATTGTCTTCTTTCCCTTTCTTCCATTCTTTTTTAAACCTCTTTTTCACTATTCATTAAACCTGAGGGTTGTTCATGCACAATTTTTTTTTTTTTTTTTTTTTTTTACAATACAGTCAAGACAACATGGTTGATTTCCAGTCCCTGCTACACCTGTTATCTCAGAGCTCATTCACACTATTCAAGTCAGATAGCAGAGAGCTCTGAGGTATATTGCAGCTTACTGGAATTAGGTGTTCATTTGCCCACCTGGAACTCCCCAAATACCGAGAACTGCAAACTCTCAGATGGTAGTTCTCATCCAGCAACTGAGTTGTGAGTAAGAAAAGCCTGAGGATTTGGGACTAGTGAATAGTGACAGATTAAAGTCTTGGGGAGGCTTTCCTTGAAGAAACAGTGACAATCTGCAATGGGAGCTCTGGTAATTGTATATCAGGGTGAGTGTCAGTTATTATAACTTAATAAAAGGTAAGTAAAATAAGACACTGTGAACATTACAATACCTGGATGAAGATATCTTCAGCAGAATCTGCATTTTCTGCTGTGCTATGGTCCGGCTTCCCTAGGTCAGAAATTAAAAAGTTGTTGTTTAAATACTAAAAAAGGAAAAAAGGCCAGAATATTCCATGTGTTATTTAATAAATACACATGGTTTCCACACTTTCAGCTTTCCCTCTCTCAGAATGCATAACTGGGTTGTGGAAGTTTGCAATGACGAAGTTGAACAGCTATGCAGCTAGGCAAAACATATGACAAGATTTGATCCACAAAGGAAATAGAGGTGCTGTATCAAGTCTGTTACACTATGAGAAACCATAGTTTAATTTCCATATATGTTGATCATCTAGAGAATCAACTTGGGTTGCTAACAATGGGTTTCCAAAGTCACGGCTGCTCCCTCAGTCTTAAGTAATGCTGGATAAGATAAGCAATATAATTTAAGATGAACATAACAGAAATAAGTTCTAAGGTTATCAATAAGATACTATTGAAAATTTTGGTAGAATAAAAACGTATTGTATAGAATGACCTGTTTAAAGTCTTGTCTATTTGCTTGAAAAATGTTGTCTTTTGCAAAAAATCTTTCAACTTTATTAAAAAATAAATAAAAGTATTTTGTAAAAAAAAAGATAATCTCATGCATTGTATATCCTTATACACAAATAACAAGCAAAAGAATGAACATATGTATATGTGACGTGGGTAGTCAGGTAGGTGTGCTTAAGTTTTGTAAAACTGAAAACTCTTTTCTTTGGTTATATAAAAAAAGCCAGAAGTTGCCAGTTTTCAGGGCATTAGTTTTTGTAACGGGAGTGTCAAAGATTTCTAATTTAATTTTCTCATACAAAAATGAAATCAATTTTAAACAGATTTAGTAAAATAATTCATTATAAATAAATATAATAGTCCAAATTAAGGCGATAATATTCCTTATGTATAATATTCCTTATGTAGTGTAACAGCTTCATGAAGTCAAAAATTAGTTTTTCACATTATTTATTCTATTGTAATAAGATTAAGAATTTATACGTTCTTGCTTTCACGAAACACTGCATAATCTTGTTCTACAGTGGACAGATTGGTATCCATCAGTTGTTTATATTAGCTGTTAACAAGGTTTTTCTGAGTAAGACGGGATGTCTTTTCACTTCTACATTCTGATCATATGGGAACCTCTTAGTCAAAGGCAGAATGTAATTTGAAAATGTACCTAAATTTTAGTTGCCACTCATTACTGTGCCCAGTAATCTTGGCAGCAAAAGACATGGGAGAAAGCAGAACAATCTAAAACGTCTCTTTGTCTTTGAAGCCAATCTCCTGTATATTCTACTTTGTTCTGTGATGTAAAATGCAACATTACGCAGCACCAAGAAAGTAGAAGTACAGAAAAACCTGAAAAAGAATAGCAATGCTTTATGACTATTTCCTTTTGTGCTTTTCTTTGTGCTGTATGAGATGAAAGGTTTTCATCAGCTGTCAGCACTGTGTAAACACAATGGTCACTAATTCAGAAGTTTTAAGCCAAAGGAAAGCACATGAAAATGAATATGATGATAAAGAAGGAACGGCTTTTCTTCTTTATCAACTTTGCCTTGACAAACAAGCAACAAGAGTTGCCAGAGGAAAGAGTAGGAGTTTCATAAGCATGTCTATAAAAAGACTTTTTTGTCTTTTGTTGAAAAATAGAAAAACAGCCTCTCTCTTTCTCCTCATTTCTTTGTTGCTCACCTACATTTTATCAATGCAGCAACTTAGAAAGACCAATCCACCAATTTAAAACACTACAGACATGGTTATCTATGCCATGGTGCTGAAAGTGTTGGTGGGCATTGATCACAGTGTTGAACTTTGTAAGTCACTTGTGTACTTGGACTACCCTGGAATGGCTTCTGCAAAAAGATTTTTTTTGTTTTTCAGTCTCAGTCTGTTATATTTAGCAGGCTCTAGCCCTTCTTTTACTAATACGAATAATGAAAATATTTCATACCTCTGAGGAATTGTTTTAAAGGTTTTTTTTCTGAGTTTAACTTCCTGAACCTGTTCTTAATCCCTTACTAAATGTTGTTGGCAAGTATTCACCAGTAAGATTAACTGTAATGTGTGGGCTTTTTTTAGTATCTGCAAATAGCTGTAAGTAATCCTCACTTAGACATGGATTTAATTCACATGTACTTTCAGAACTGAAGAACAGCATTAGAATGAAAATGAGAATATTTGAGAATTTATTTAAATAAAAATTAATTGAAAATTAATATCATTACGTAACCTTATTTTTACACATATTTTAAATTTTCACTTGAAGGAATGCAGTTCAACCATAGTTCAGAGAAGTAACTAAACCAAAGCAGTCAGAAAATATATCTGACCCTATGCATTTCAGCTTGTATCATTTTTAAATATATATATAATACACATGTAGAAGGAATCTATTTCCTATTTTTTAGCTTAAGTAATAACCCTAGACAAAATTTTAGATCTCAGTGATAAAAAAAGTACAACTATTTAAATTACGTCAGTGGTATCAGCAATAATTATTATTTTTGCATTCTCTGCTAGCTGGAATAAACTAAAAGTGTTTAAATATTAATCATTAATAACAATACATGATAAAACAATTAAGAGCATAAAAGGTTATAGTTTATAATTAAATTGGCTTATTCCTTCTTATGGAGTTTGATAATCTGGACTCATATCATTACAACTCTTTATTACCTGTTCATACAGTATAATTACTGATAGCCTCTGGATCTGAAAGATACTGGAGTAATTAAAAAAAAATCCAAAATTATCTGTTAACTATTTATTTCTCCACTGTGTTAGGTTATGGCCCAAGGGAAGCCGAAAACTAAGACATTTTCAATGTTTCCATTATTTGGGATCTAAATTTTTCAAGAATAAATTGAAAGTTTTTTAAGTACCTGGGCTAATGATCCCTACTTTGGTCTCAAATTTAAATGAGACTTACATCTAATCAAGATTCAAAATCTTGATTCTTTCTGTTACAGAAAGAATTTGTAATGATATGGTCATTCAATTTCTTTTCCCGAGGGTATCAGTTAAGCACCTTCTACCAGATTCAGAATTCATGTAATACTGTATGGGAATTTGAGACTGTGAAATGAATGCCAGACAGCAGAGCAGCATGACTGTCTGAGGCATGATCTTTGCTTACGCTTTGTGTAGTCATTTGCTGTTGTGCAAAGTGGATACAGATTGCTACCACACTGGATTTTTCCACTGATGTTTCTGTGAACTAAGTACACAAAGTAAAAGTGACTATATCAGGCAATAGGGAATGTTGCTAAGTGACCAGCAAGAACATTTGCTTAAGCATTGTACGGAGATATGGAAGTCGAACTGTGCATGCAGTTCTGTTGTTCAGGCTCTACTGTCTACAGTTTGTTACTTTACTTTCTAGTGAAGGGTTCAAGCCAAACTTTGAAATTTCTCAGAGACATATTGATTCGGCAAGATTCAGCCCACCACTTGGACCAAATCTGTACATGAGTTAATTAGAAGTAAGGGTTTAAAAAGGGATCACTTGCAGGTTGTTTTATATTGTACAAGCTAGATTGTGTGCATATATACTTTGAAATCACTGTGTCCTACTTAATTGAATTATGTACCTCTACTAGAATAGATTAGGAAATATATATGAATATGTTTTTATCTAGACTTTAACATTTTGAGACAGTGACATATTTAGTAAGCAAATAATAAAAAAGGTTCCCCCACTCCCTCTTTTTTTTCCTTGATTGAAATGAAGTCCTAACCTTTTAGGAACAAAGTGAAGAAAGGAAAATGTTCTATCATCAGCTCCGTATTCTAAAATAGCTAACCCTGCTACACAGAAGAATCAAATCCATTGGAGGCTTTTGAAAATTCAATATTCTCTCTTTCATATAAATCTGAACTATGAAAATGAGACTGTAGATACTGATTTGTATTAATAAAAGATGTGATCAAACATTTAAATAACTGCACTGTGGGAGAAAAGCAGCAAATTCTCTGTTTATGAATGACTGTTCACAGTACTTGTGGATCCAATTGTAGATTTATACCATATCTTTATGGAGTGCAGTATATGAAACCATTTTCAAAGCACTAATAGAAATCTAGATCAAGATACTAATCAGAGGAAAATATAATCTACATGGATGGGATGTTCACAAGTATTAAAAATTATCTTCAGTCAAAAACCTCGAATATTTAAAAATATTGAGTAGAATAGCTTTTTGTCTAGTTTAGCAATGGTAGTAGCACTATTTTTGCAGGAATACTGTTAACAGAAACCTATTTCACTTTTATCCACTAGGTGGTTATTTTATGTCCATGTAGTAAGTAGATTTAACACAACCAACCTGTTCCTCAACCAAATCTTTTTTTTTTTTTTCAAGTCACATTACATTAACTGAATATTTTTGTCAAGAAAAACCCAAGATTAATACATTTTTTAAAAATACTGAAACACTTGTTAATAAAACAGAACAATAATTAGATTTGAATTAGAGTTCTATTTGCAGGCTTAGAAATTTAACTGTTCCCGTGGTATTTTTGATACTTCTAATATCATGCAGAAATCACAGTTTAAATTACAACAACTAGTTTAAATTACAACTACTGTATGCTTATATGTTAATGCCAGTTCCTTCCACCTGAGCTGCTTTGTACATAGGAACAAACATTTTCATCTAATACTAGTTATTTCTATTCCGATACTGCCAGTTTTTGAAGAGATAAACAAGAAAACAAGTTATGTTTTTGAATAAGCAAATTATTTTAAGACCTAGTCACCTTTAAGCATTTTGTTAATTTGGTGGGACATTTTTCTTTTGAGTTCAGACCAATATGCTTACCATGTACAGGACAGCTAACTTGACTAAGCTAACTCCTAGAAACAGTAAATATTGATGATATTTTGATATGTAGAAGGAGCTGGGTATGGCCATTAGGAGTTACAGCAGAAGCTTTGGAATGATAGCTCTGGAGTTCCAGCCCCACATCTCTTACTCAGTCACTTGTAAGTTTGAGTGTGTCGTTTTACAGATAGAGTATGGTCCCAGCTAAGTCTCTAATAGTACAGTAAAATATTACTGACCTGAAAATTCCTGTAATATAACAAAACCTTATAAATGAGACCAGCATGATATAAGTTTCCTTAGGAGAAGGACACAGCCAGAGTCATTCTGGAATGAACATTCACTGGTGCCTTTGCCCCTGAGGGATTTTAACAGATACCACATTTAAGGTTTCCTCCTCTGTAATACACTCCTCTATTACACTGAGGCCTTGCTGCATGAGAATTAGCCTTTTCTAAAAGTGTTTTACACAGATATTTTATTGCCATCCTCTGATTAGTTGTGATAATAACCAAACAGTAGATGTCAGTGATCTGCCCTAATCCAAATATAAACCTGTATGTCAAAAGAGTGCTATGAGCCTTTCTGGACATTTAAAAACTGCTTGTAATATTTGTGTAAAAGTTACACAAAATACTGTAGAGTTAAAATACTGTTCACAATCTCCACCACTAATAACCAGTGTTATAGTATCTGCCACTACATGTCATGTACCATGACCATTTAAAAAAAAATAGCCTGACTTTTAAAAAATCAAGTACCTTCTCATGACAGAAAGTGTGGTAAATCAGCAAAGCCATTTTAGGCATAGTTTTATCATTTTCATTTTATTTTCACCATGTATATTTATGCAGCACCATTGGTTTGACTTCACTGATGTGGAGAGTAAGGAGAAGGAATGGAAGGCAGCAGCATCAGTAGCTGGGAAAGAAAGAGTCACCCACAGGCCAGCCACGGGGACTTGCAGGTTCCAAGCGAAGGAGGGAGCAGTAACAACAGTAACAAGGATCCATTTAATATTTCCGATGACTTAATTGTATCAAACATTCCTACAGTTACTACTAAATCCAAATCTATCATCTAATTAAATTCCATTAAAATATTTCAGCAAGCAATGAGCAACTCCTGTTTCATAAGTTGTCTTCCTTGTGTTCTGTCATTTATATGACTGTCATAGAATCATAGAATAGTTTGGGTTGGAAGGGACCTTTAAAGGTCATCTAGTCCAACTCCCCTGCCATGAGCAGGGACATCTTCAACTAGATCAGGTTGCTCAGAGCCCCGTCCGAGTCCAACCTGACCTTGAATGTTTCCAGAGATGGGACATCTACCACCTCTCTGGGCAACCTGTTCCAGTGTTTCACCACCCTCATCGTAAAAAATTTCTTCCTTATATCTAGTCTGAATCTACCCTCTTTTAGTGTAAAATCATTCCCCCTTGTCCCTGTCACAACAGGCCCTGCTAAAAGGCTTGTCCCCATCTTTCTTATAAGCCCCCTTTAAGTAATGAAAGGCTGCAATAAAGTCTCCCTGAAGCCTTCTCTTCTCTGGGCTGAACAACCCCAACTCTCTCAGCCTTTCTTCATCCACCGGACACTCTACCCATCAAACCAATACCTCTCCAGTTTAGAGAGAAGATTGTTGTGGGGGACCGTGTCAAAGGCCTAAAAGAGGTCCAGGCAATAGACAACATCCGTAGCTCTTCCCATGTCCACTGATGTAGTCACTCCATCATAAAAGGCTACTAGGTTGGTCAGGCAACCTTGGTGAAGCCATGCTGGCTGTCTCAAATCACCTCCCTGTCCTCCCTGTGCCTTAGCATAGCTTCGAGGAGGATCTGTTTCATGATCTTCCCAGGCACAGAGGTGAGACTGACTGGCCTGTAGTTCACGGGGTCTTGTTTTTTCCCTCTTTAAAAATGGGGGTTATGTGAGACTTGAGCACTTGCCAGTGAAGACTGAGGCAAAAAAGTCATTGAGTACCTCAACCTTCTCCATATCCCAGGTAGCCAGGACTCCCATTTTGTTCCAGAGAGGGCCCACATTTTCCTTAGTCTTGCTTTTATCCCTGACGTATCTATAGAAGCTTTTCTTATTGCTCTTGATGTCCCTGGCCAGATTTAATTCTACCAGGGCTTTAGCTTTCCTAACCTGATCTTTGTCTGCTCAGACAATTTCTCTGTATTCATCCCAGGCTACTGTCCTTGCTTCCACCCTCTGTAGGCTTCCTTTTCGTGTTTGAGTTTGTCCAGGAGCAACTTGTTCATCCATGCAGGCCTCCTGGCATTTTTGCCTGACTTCCTCTTTGTTGGGATGCATCGCTCCTGAGCTTGGAGGAGGTGATCCTTGAATATTAACCAGCTTTCTTGGGGCCCTCTTCCCTCCAAGGCTTTATCCCATGGTACTCTATCAGGCAGATCCCTGAAGAGGCCAAAGTCTGCTCTCCTGAAGTCCAGGGGAGTGAGCTTGCTGTGCGCCCTTCTCAGTGCCCTAAGGATCTTGAACTCCACCATTTCATGGTCACTGCAGCCAAGGGTGTCCTTGAGCTTCACATTCCCCACAAGTCCCTCCTTGTTCGTAAGAACAAGGTCCAGCATAGCACCTTTCCTCCTTGGCTCCTCTATCACTTGGAGGTAAGGAATTTATCATTGATGCATTCCAGGAACCTCTCAGATTGCTTATGCCCTGACGTGTTGTCCCTCCAACAGGTATCGGGGTGGTTGAAGTCCCCCATGAGGACAAGGGCTTGTGAATGTGAGGCTGCTCCAATCTGTCTGTAGAGGGCCTCATCCACTCAGTCTTCCTGGTTGGGTGGCCTGTATTAGACCCCCACCATGATGTCACCTGTCCCTGCTCTCTTTTTATCCTGATCCATAAGCTGTCGGTTGGCTCCTTATCCATCCCCAGGGGGAGCTCCATGCACTCCAGCTGGTCATTGACAGAGAGTGTGATACCCCCTCCTTGTCTCCCCTTCCTGAACTTCCTAAAGAGCCTGTATCCTTCCATTCCAACACTCCAGTCATAGGACCCATCCTATGTCTCCTATGATGCCAATAAGATCACAGCCCTGCAGGCGTGGACAGGTCTCTAACTGCTCTTCTTTATTCCCCAAGCTACATTCATTTGCATAGACGCATTTAAGCTGGGCCCCTGATGAAGCTGTCTAGCTGTCCGAAGAAGTCAGTTCCTAGACATCAATCCTAACACTTCCCAGGTCAGTCCTGATCCAGTTTTCCCTTTTCACAGCAGAATACATTCAGCTCAAATTCTCCAGTTCATAACCCAGCAGTTCCTCTTTCTTATTTCCAAAAAGACTTCAAAGTCTGGACCACACTGTGGATTTCTCTGCTCTCTGGGCCAAAATAAACACCTTATTTTCCACTTTATCTTTCTTTAAATATATATTATTCTAAGTAAAAGAAAAGAATCATTAGCTTAGGTAGAAAATATAACATTTCAGTACTTAAAGCAAAATTTTCTGTCATGTCACACCTCAGAAAAACTCTATGATCTGAAAAAAAAATTAATGATTTTGAGGGTCACAGACCAAAAATAGTCAGCAACATTCACTGTATATTCTCTATTCTTTGTGAAGTAATTTTCCTAAAATTATTGGCTACATTTTAAAATCTTGCCTTAGATTCCTGCCATTAAAAATGGTGTCTACCTAAGAGATGAGTACCTATAAGTTCATGCAGTCTCATATAGATATATATGATATGTCTGTACACTTGAATTAAAGAATGCTCTCATATCAAGACTAATTAAAAATTCATTCTTTATTACAAAAGAGTGGCTAACCACTATTACTGCATTTTCTTAAAAAGTCTGATGATATTTGTTTCTTCTAGCCTCTTTTTGCTTTGATCATAAAGTTTGTTCCTACCACTGCACCTTAGTCAAAAAGTATTTGCATACATCTCCTAAGGAGCTATGTCCTTATGATTGACAGTTGGATGGCTGAAAGCTGAAGAATGAACACGTAGTCACCAGGGCTAGGTTACAGATATTATAGTTAAGAACCAAACTCTTATTTTGCAACTTTGTATTCAACATGCTTATATAATGACACGTATTAATCTGATAGCTCCCTGTCTTTATTTCACCATCAAGCTTTTTCATCTTATTTTTCCCCCTTGCCTGTTGAGGAGGGCTAGTAAGTGAGCAGCTGGTAGGTGTCTGTGTTAACTCACCAAAGATTACCATTCACCTGACACAATTAAAAAACATCATTTGACAGTATCGCCTTGTTCGTTCTACTTTTAGGGCCTCCTAAAAATGGTGATGCAACTTAAAGCATGTAAATAATTTCATTTGAAGCGGATTGTAGTATCTATATACTGTAAATCACAGAGCTTTTACAGCACTTTTTTTCAAACTAGGGTTTAACCGAAGAATCAGATCACTGTCAGAAAGTCAAACAAACTGTTCAGGCCAGATGTTTGTTTTCAGTTTCAATCTGCTCATGAAATGAGATTTCAGGTGAATATAAAAAAATTAAAAACTACCAGAGTTTATTTTAAGAGACAGTTGAAAAGGGCTCCAGTATAAATTCAGAAATATAGCCTAAGCAGGTGTTCGAAATTGTCATTTTTAAGACAGAATCCTGTCTGAAACAAAGGCTGCTTATATGGACACATTGCGGAAGAATATCTGTAGTCTTTATATATATGATATATCAGATATTGAGATAGTTAGATGTTTTCCTTCTCATATTTGAATTTAGACTTTCATTTCATATTTTTAAAATGTACACTTATTAAAAAAAAGGCACTACACATCAATGTAGTATACATCACTAATAAGATCAAACAGCATAAAAGAAGAAATATAAGGAAATGATTTAGTGTGGATCATATCTGAGGTACAGCACCCTTCCTTAGATAAAAAGCCTGTATAGTTATCTAAGTTCTAAAGATTGACAGTACTATTTCAGTAAAGTTTATTGTTCATACTAGACCATTACAAAATGTAGTAAGAGATAGAACAAATTTGATTTTGAAGTTGACTTTTTGCACTTAGAGCATGTGATGAGGGACAATGTTCTGACAGCTCAAGCTTACTGAAGCTTAATGACTGATCTAAATTGGAGCTTGGAGATAAAAGAAATTCTTTAGTGATGCCTCAGTTGTCATTGATTGCTATGAGCAATTTTAAAGCTATTCAAGATGAGAATTGCCAGCTTGGTTCTGAAGGAGGAGAAAGTGGTACATAAGATTGGAAGCTGGTGCAAATGCTACTGCATTAAAAAAAAAAAAAGGAAAAAAAAAGGTTTATATGACTTGTATATATAGGTGATAATCACAACTACATATAGCGTTATGCATCATCAGGGAAAAACATAGTGAATCTACAGTGTACAACATAAGCAGTAGCTGTGACAGGAAAGACAAAAATGAAAGGCTGGGCACATTATAAATATCAGCAGCAGCAAGATGACAAAACAAAATGCTCTTGGCTAAAGACAATAAGGAAGTTAAGTGCAGAGCAGAAGTTCCTCTTCTAAGTGTTGATCTCAGAAAGTATTTTTCTCTGACAAAATTATCCCTATTCTTGCACATAGCATAACATGTTTCCCATCTAAACTACTCTAATTAGAACAGCAAGTATTTAAGCCATAATAGTGATAGGGCAAGATAAAATCATACACAGCCATGGCTGCCTAGGTGTGGAGAGGAACCTTTATACCATCAGTTTGCCTGGTAAAATGTCAGATCGTAATAAGGACAGAGGCTTGTGTTTGGGTGAGAAAGGGCTATAACTGCTCTGTTCTTTCAGAAGTTTTGGGAGCAGCCATGTATCTTCATGCTGTGTCTTCTGAAAAGCTCATTTCAAATCCAAAAAGCTGTCTCTTGAGCAGTGTATTCAGAGCCAACAGGCATACTTAAGCACATGGGATTCACAGAGCAAGGAACATCCTCCAGCAATGTTTGGGTCTCACTGAGGTTTATTGTCTTGTCCAGAGAGCAAATTCGGTCTTCAGAGCATCTTCAGGTGCTCAACAATGTAAGTTGTCTTTTGTGCTGATGTAAATGGACTGCCTACTTATGGTGGCATGGTTAATGACTGTGAGCAAAATTTTATTGAAGAAAATGGTTTGCTGATTAGGAGTCCTGTCTCATAACCAAGAAAAGGACTAGGCAGCATGGGCTTATTTCTGGTGATTTCATTAGGTGTGAGATCAAATGTGGTAATGCAGACTTTGTTAATGTTTTCAGGTTTGAAAGATACCACACCACTTTTAAGGAATCTTATTGACTGCAGTTTATTTTAATGTTTATATTTATTCTATATTATACTCTATTTATAGTCTTTTGATTAATTCAGGTAAGTAATATGTTAGGTATAATGGTCTACAACTGAAAATAGCACTGCCATAAGTTTTATCTTTGTTGAAAATAAATTGGTTATATTTATATTATTTGGAGATTTCTGCAGAAAGTTTTTTCTGTTTATTGAACATTTTCTGAGTAAACATCACATTAGTTTTCTAGCTGTAAAGATTTGTGCAGCTGTGCTTTATCTCAGAGGTAAATATAATGCCACAGAAAAGGAATAGTTTCCAAAATGGCCCCAAATTTCACAAATGTTCTAGTTAAAATATTCAGAAGATATTGAAATATATTGAGCTAATTTCTTTAGGAAATCAGTATTGCCAAAAGAAAAGCCCGTGATCTCTGTATATTCAGCATTTATCCTGAAACCTTAATGACAGAACTTTGAAATACTTTATTTTCTTGTTGTGCACAGTTTGATCACTTTCCTGATCACTAAAGGATCAGCTGCACTGGAGAGATTTTGTTCCTTAATTTATTTCGTCACAAAAAAAAAAAAAAAAAAAGA
>VZTQ01006144.1:12154-52223 GCA_013400755.1 Pelecanoides urinatrix | reverse complement strand
TGCCTCAGTTGTCATTGATTGCTATGAGCAATTTTAAAGCTATTCAAGATGAGAATTGCCAGCTTGGTTCTGAAGGAGGAGAAAGTGGTACATAAGATTGGAAGCTGGTGCAAATGCTACTGCATTAAAAAAAAAAAAAGGAAAAAAAAAGGTTTATATGACTTGTATATATAGGTGATAATCACAACTACATATAGCGTTATGCATCATCAGGGAAAAACATAGTGAATCTACAGTGTACAACATAAGCAGTAGCTGTGACAGGAAAGACAAAAATGAAAGGCTGGGCACATTATAAATATCAGCAGCAGCAAGATGACAAAACAAAATGCTCTTGGCTAAAGACAATAAGGAAGTTAAGTGCAGAGCAGAAGTTCCTCTTCTAAGTGTTGATCTCAGAAAGTATTTTTCTCTGACAAAATTATCCCTATTCTTGCACATAGCATAACATGTTTCCCATCTAAACTACTCTAATTAGAACAGCAAGTATTTAAGCCATAATAGTGATAGGGCAAGATAAAATCATACACAGCCATGGCTGCCTAGGTGTGGAGAGGAACCTTTATACCATCAGTTTGCCTGGTAAAATGTCAGATCGTAATAAGGACAGAGGCTTGTGTTTGGGTGAGAAAGGGCTATAACTGCTCTGTTCTTTCAGAAGTTTTGGGAGCAGCCATGTATCTTCATGCTGTGTCTTCTGAAAAGCTCATTTCAAATCCAAAAAGCTGTCTCTTGAGCAGTGTATTCAGAGCCAACAGGCATACTTAAGCACATGGGATTCACAGAGCAAGGAACATCCTCCAGCAATGTTTGGGTCTCACTGAGGTTTATTGTCTTGTCCAGAGAGCAAATTCGGTCTTCAGAGCATCTTCAGGTGCTCAACAATGTAAGTTGTCTTTTGTGCTGATGTAAATGGACTGCCTACTTATGGTGGCATGGTTAATGACTGTGAGCAAAATTTTATTGAAGAAAATGGTTTGCTGATTAGGAGTCCTGTCTCATAACCAAGAAAAGGACTAGGCAGCATGGGCTTATTTCTGGTGATTTCATTAGGTGTGAGATCAAATGTGGTAATGCAGACTTTGTTAATGTTTTCAGGTTTGAAAGATACCACACCACTTTTAAGGAATCTTATTGACTGCAGTTTATTTTAATGTTTATATTTATTCTATATTATACTCTATTTATAGTCTTTTGATTAATTCAGGTAAGTAATATGTTAGGTATAATGGTCTACAACTGAAAATAGCACTGCCATAAGTTTTATCTTTGTTGAAAATAAATTGGTTATATTTATATTATTTGGAGATTTCTGCAGAAAGTTTTTTCTGTTTATTGAACATTTTCTGAGTAAACATCACATTAGTTTTCTAGCTGTAAAGATTTGTGCAGCTGTGCTTTATCTCAGAGGTAAATATAATGCCACAGAAAAGGAATAGTTTCCAAAATGGCCCCAAATTTCACAAATGTTCTAGTTAAAATATTCAGAAGATATTGAAATATATTGAGCTAATTTCTTTAGGAAATCAGTATTGCCAAAAGAAAAGCCCGTGATCTCTGTATATTCAGCATTTATCCTGAAACCTTAATGACAGAACTTTGAAATACTTTATTTTCTTGTTGTGCACAGTTTGATCACTTTCCTGATCACTAAAGNTTTTGATCCTTTTCCTGATAACTAAAGGATCAGCTGCCTTGGAGAATTTTTTTTCTTTATTTTATTTCGTAAAAAAAAAAAAAAAAAAAAAAAGGTCAATACTGTTGTTTGGAAATTCCTGTGACTTATCCAATTTCAAAAATAGCATGTCCTAATGAATATGCAGCTTGTTTGCAAATCCTGTGGAGTCCTATGGAGTCCTCCTTATCTCTCGTTTCACTTACTGTGTGAACTTGGACAATTCCAACTTCAAATCTTTGTTTTCCTCTTTTGTTTCTTCTTTACATAACTGTGAGAAATCAAATCTTTGAGGAGGACGATAAGTCTTCTGTCAGCCAGAGCAGTAGTGATTATCTTCTTAATTGACCATCTTTGCTACAAATTTAGACTTTGGCAACTTGGAAATGAAATTAAATACTACTCAGAAAACTTTAATAAAGCAATTCCACAAATACGTGGATTCCCCAGATGAGAAACTGTCCAAATAACTGAATTCTTTTACAAGAGATCTACAGGGGTATAACATCGATATTTAGAATCATTCTTAAAACCAAAGGAAACATTTGAAACATTGATTTCTGAACTCTCAGATATTTATTAGCAAACAAATTACCATTTTAGATATGTTATTCAACAGATATTTAGATGTTTAAAGGCACTGCATTTTTGAGACAAAGAAATTCACCTTATCTTACATTATTTGTGTTTCAAACCATACCATTATCTTTCTAAATATCCAGAAAAAAAACCAGCTCAGCTTTCTCCTCTTTATCCCAACTAGGCTCCTGCTGCTTGTTGGCACCCACTTTTTTCCTTCGAATTACAGTTCAATAACGGTAATAGCAGTTTTGGTAGGTCTAGAGGATATAGCTTTTCTTTTTATTTATTAATTGACTTTGCTACTATGTTTCTCTCTAGTTTTCCATTAGGCTTAGTTTTGCATATTATGCTTGAAGACACCTGTTTTTCCCATGTTGTCACATGCTAGAGGAATGGCAGTCATGCACAGGTTTCATCCAATAGGTTCCTTCCCAGAAACTTTTTATTAAGGACATGCGACTTTTATGGATGTTTTCAGGATTCAAGGAAAGCAGTTGCTCTGGGCTTCCAGAATGGCCAAAACATTTTTGCTTAATTCACTTTCTCATCTGGAACAGAACAGGCAACCCTTACCCAACTGTTCTGCAGTGTCAAAGAAGTTTTTTTTCTTTTTAAGAACTGGGCTGCTAAATGCCTTCTTTTACTTATTAGGTGTCATTCTATCTTACTCAGGCTCCTAACATCTGCCTAAATTTTGGGCAGCAGCTGAATTAGCTCTTCTGAACTAAACATCTAAATTATCTACATAGCCAGTGGGGAAAGAAATGTATCTTTAAAACCTCCATAAAGAGTCCTCCTAACTTAGCATCCTAGCCAGTGAAAGCACCCACCTCTTCGTGTGCCATCTAGAAATCCTAAGCCATTTGAAGACATTCAGGCATACATTATAACTAGTGAATGCAAATCAACTTGTATAACATATAATATAAGATGCAATACATTTATTGGGTTTAGGCATGGTTTTGCATACAATATAATTCATATTGCCCTAAAAATTCAAATTTAAATCAAAACCAAATATTTTCGTGGCACACTCATTGTGAAGGAATCACTCTTTTCTCATTTAAAAATTCTGATGAATTTTCAGCAATATTTTTCCTCTATCTGATTGACTTTTCTCAGATAGATAAGTTAAAATACATAATTCTACTGCTTCTTTTTTCCTCCTAAACTAGTGTATTCATTTTTCATACAGCAAATTTCACAAAATACCTTAAAAAGGGAAATAATTTCTCTTTATTATTACAGTTAGGAATATCCATCTATTAAAAATAAATAAGTAATACTCATTTGGGATGCCAGGGTTGAAAAACAAGTAATCTCTATTGAGGTTACCTTAAATTCTGTGTCTGACTCGTTTTTATTTTTTTTAAGCAGGTGAATTTTATTTTCATAAGTATACTAAGAAATTTCGATAATCATTTACTAGGACTGAAAAAAGTGTAAGAAAAAAACCTGTGCAGCTATGAGAATAGTTTATAATTATTTTGCAAAAGCATTTCCTACATTTATGAATAAAAATCTGTTTTGTAATCCAGATAAATTGCCCCTTTAATAACCAGTGGATGCTTTTCTTCCTTTATTCTTATGATGAATATAGATCACACTTTCCCAGAATCAGAAGACATAGACATATTTTAATTGTGACCAGTCAAAATATGCAAAACCTCTCCAAAGTTATATAGATCTTACAATGCCTTGCATTTATGCACTTCAGAAAGCACAGCATAGCAAAATACAGTTATAGAGAATGCATAACATAATATGTTTATCCAAATGTTGTCTTTTATCCATGAAGGATTTAAATAGCAGTAAGATACGTTCCTTTCCCAATATGAAGAACAAGAATAATGTTCACAAAATAGAATAAATCCACCGGAAAAAGTGTTGGAAATAGTAATATATGTTCTTATCATATCATGAGGCTAATATAATTTGTTATGCTAAATTTAACTTGAATGTTTCTCATTTATTTTAATTAAATAACACTTGAAAAAGTGTATGCCAAATGACAAGTAATTTATGTAGTTTGAAGGGAAAAAGAAGATGTTTCCTGTATAATTGCCTACCATTCTCTTCTTAATCTTACCCTCTCTCTCCCTCTCTCTCTCTTTTTAATGTTTGAGAGGAATAAACTGAGGTTTACTTTTGGAGAATTGTAATGCCTTAGGACAAATCCAAGCTTCAGATTTGATCCTGGGCCATGTGAACGCTATTTTGGAATCTCCCCTTGACTTCAGGAATATTTGCCATTGATATAATGTTTCTTATAAGCAAACAGTGATTTTTCGAAAAATTTCCAAAGTATTATTCAAGCTGTGTGATTTTCTATGAGTTTGTTATTTATCAAAGAGCACAGTATGATAGGACTATTCTATTTTACACAGGTATTTGCATATCAAAGTAATCACTGTGAGCTTCTTCCGACAGGGTAGTAAGAAACAGGATTAGACACTTTTCCTGTTTGTTTTCTGATTCTCTTGTCTGTGGGAAGAGTGCCTTGTTTCTTTTTTTTTTATTTTCTTTATATAAGGTACTTTAACTTAGTTGGAAAATACTGACTGCAGTGCACCTTGCAGTTGAGGTGGACTATGTTGATAGTCCTTAACTCTCTGAGGAAATAATACCTTAATCCAGACCTGTCCCACAAAGATATGCTTTATCCTTACCACAGAGTAAGTATGTCACAGGGCAATGTTGATGTTGAAAACTCCAAGCACTCTTTTTAATATACTGGTCCTTGCTTTTGAAATCTATGTAAAATCAGTTCTGGGAAAGAAGGTAGGCTTTATATTATCTTTGTGGATCACCTCCAGGAAAAAAACCTGTGGCCTTCCTGTCATGATATAAGGATTGTTTGTGTTCACCCTGCTTTCATCACTGTAGCCACACTACTTGGCAGTTGGCTTTGATCTCCTCTGGACTTCATGTAGTGCCCTGTGATCTAAATATATTTGTGTGAAGAAGGAAGGAGACCTAGGAGCAAACTAACATGTGTGCAGTGTGGAAATTCAGGCCCTGAAATAAAGCGGGAAATAAAACTGAGGGTATGGAGAATTATATTACTTGGGGCACTCACTGAAGTAAAAATTTTCCACATACATTGTATCTCTCCAGACCAGCCAAGAGATGGTGAAGACATGAATGAAAAAGGCCAAATTGTTGTCTTCCAGAATGAAGCATTGTGGATTTGCAGATGCTACTGTAGAAGAGCTCAGAATCCACAAGGAAGTCTACCTACAGTACTGCTAAACTACTACAAGTCTCTGGGAGATCTTATTCAGTCTGTATTACCAGCACCCAGGCCAGGACTGGCTAATTTAAGTAGTGTTGATCATGTGGTAGGTCCCAGATGCATATTTATACATTTTTTGTCTCTCTAATAGCAAACATAAATAGTCAAATAAGCCTATAAGCCTGCATTTCAGCTCACAAATTTACATATCTGACATCATTAAAATCTCTAAATTGTTAAAAGATGTAAAATCCTCCTTCAAAGTGTTCTGTCTCTTATAAGACAAGGGTTATTTCTGAGGGTTACTGTAACCATGTAATACTGCAGATTTCTGCAAATTTCAAGCAAGAGCTAATACAAATGTCCAGGCTCTTCAGGCTCAGAAAAGATTATATAAAAGCAGAAAATTTTTTTTGGCATTTCCAAGTGTTCTAACAGTTATTCATTTGTTTTTAAGATGCATAATTCTTATAAAGAAAACATAACACTTCTATGGCTGGACTTTATTTAAATGTGATTTTACCCTAAGCTCTTTTTAAGTATATATATTATTTAAGAACATTTTACAATACCAAATGTTGAGCTATACATTAAATTAAAAATAAGAATCTGCCTACCCTTGCATTTTCTAAAATGAGTTAAGCTGTAATATAACTTAGTCTAGTACAATAGATACATAAAACACTGAATTATCTAAGTATCAGCAATGTAGGTACTCATTTTTTCCTTTCCTTTTCAATCACATTCTAAAAGAAAAGAAAATTCAAACATAGAGAAAATTATTTAATATGTCAACAACAATGCTGGCAAAATTCTAAAGTAAATAAAACTAAAAAGCATTTGTTTTATAATACTTCTGCTTCCATTATGTAGTCTGCATTATGTCTATCCCCTTGCAGCAGCTGTTCTTACACAAGTTTTAGTATAGAAGAAAAAGTAGATCCTGCAGAGCTATTATATTTCCTCTGCAAACTTGGTTAAGGAAATGGACTGGCAATAACTAGACTCTCATCCTTTGAATATGCTAGTCTGTATAATCTTATTGATTCATCAAGAAACACTTGCTGTGCCATGAAAAATAAGGGTGTATCATACTGCCTCCCTGCTGCAACGAAGGAAGAAAGAGATGAATTGAACCTCTGAGGGGGAAGTGAGGTACAGGGTTTGTAAAAAAATTGTAACTTCTTTTTCCCTTTTCCATATTTTTTCTTACAAGTTAAAGCTTGTCTCCCTGGGCTCCTTATTAGTCAATGGAGGAATATATGGTCCTTCAGAGGGCTATTCAGAGCATCTAAGCCAGAACTAGAGTATCTCACTAAGCCAGATGCTGTGAGCATCCTGCTGAGCAACAATCTTCTAGCCAGCAACAATATATTGTGTTGATCTTTGTCCAGACTAGATTGCGTGCTCATAACTGAGGCCCCCCACAGATACTGTTCCAGTCCTTTTTTTCCCCAGAAAAGTATCATATGTCATTGCTTCAGTTAAGAAAGTATGACTGAAATCATGTTTCAAGGCTGATCCAGTGGCCTGTTCTTGTCCTTCCATGTTCTGCATACTTGCTTATTCTGTCTCCCGTTTCCTACATCTCTTAGCTGTCTCATTTCTAGTTAATGTTTTGCTCCCCAGACCCTCTACCAGTCAGTTATATTAGTCTACTAGTGCACCCCATTCTGTCTTATAGGAGAAAAAAGAAGGGAAGATGGGGCTTCCAAACTTGATTTCTTTCCTTTTCCGTACTTCCTTAAAAAGAAATAAAAAAAAAACAAACCATGGGTCTTTTAGTTTAACTTACTCTAGGCCTTTTCAAGGAACTTATAGCAATGCCCATAACAATTTGTTCTGTGTTATAACTTATGGTACACAGCTGTTTTATTTCTGTTTTCAAGTGACAAATACTGGGTCAGCCACTCGCTAAGGCATACAGTTAACCCTTATATTCTGTAGTATAAATAATGGTGTACATCAAGCCTTGTCCTGCAATTTTCATAGATCAAAATTTTCCATGCATATTAACGCACATTTTGGATGTGTGAGAAATGAAGGAATTAGTGTCTCAGGTAAATGGAATAAGCACCATTTTTTCTGCTATTTCATGACGCATTCAAGGTTATAGGAACACTCCCATTTTAGGTTTCCATTGAGGCAAAACAGATGATGGGTAATCTGCAGTTTTCAAATGGAAAGTGAGGGGTTTTTTTTAAATAACATTTTTTTAAAGCACTGTGATTGGACTGAATGAATGTTATTCTTAAATTGGCTCTTAATTTAATAGACACTTCCTAAGGGAGGGTTTAAAAGAAGAAAAAGATCAGTTATTAGCTGAAAAACAAAACATAGAAAAAGAAATAGGAACTGAATAAGTACCTAGGGACATGGAATTATGATTGTGCTATATGTGGACTTTCTTATTTCTAGTTTTGATTTAAAGCTATAAAGATAACTTTGTTTTAAGTACAGCTAAAGAAAAGGAATAGATTGGGATAGGTGATAATAGACTCAGAAGTGTTTTAGTACAGACAAAGCTACAACTGCAAAAACAATTTAGTCCTGGATATACAGCAATTCAGGAATTAACATATATAAGAAATTCAAAGAAACCATTAGTTCAACATAGTACAATAATAAATAAATTTTAATAAGTCCCACAACAAAAGTTGGTTTGGAAAAACGGAAAGAACGGATAAGGCAAATTATAAGAGAAAGAAGGATTCAGTTAAGTAGATTAGCAGGCATTATAAGGGAAACTGTCAGTCTTTTTGCTTAAGCCTAACCTATTGCAAACATCTGCAATTTTGGGCTAAAAGTCCAAAATATAATGTGAAGCCAAATAGAATAAAGTTACTGAAATAAATTCTGAATAATTAAGCTGGTGGTAGAAATAAAATCTCCTGCACTCAGTAAAGTACAAATGTAAAATAACAGATGCTCAGAAATTTTTCTCTTTTTGTAGAGAAAAGTAGTATATAGGACACATTTACAACAAAAATGAGTCTGTGTGCAATAGATTTCAAGCTAGCTCAAACTTTATTTCGTCCCATACTTCATCCCTGCTCCAATGAAGTCAATCGGAGCTTTGCCCTTCAGTTTGACAGAGGAAAGCTAAGACTTTAAGTTTATAACTTTATATTATAGATGGCATTATAGCTTGTTTACTCGCTGTCTACTGGCAAAATCAACACTGGTGCCAGTAAACATTCTTAAATTAAATAATTGCTTTCCATGGGGGAAAATTTGTATTGTTTCCTTAAATCTGACAAGCACTTGGATATTTTGCCACTTTGTCTTTATTTCTATGTTCTTAAGATGCCCTGAATAAAATTGAACAGCTTGGCAAACTCGAGTAGCTCAGAATATCTATTTGACTTTGTTTTCCTCCCAAAAATATCTACGAACAAACTTTTCAGTGAATTAAGTATAAAAACCTTGCTGGAATTTCACCTAATATTCTAGATAAAAATGCAAACTAATGTTTATAATGTTTATATACCAACATATCTCGTGTGTGTGTGTGTGTGTGTGTGTGCGTGTGTGCATCCCTAAAAATATATGACTGCAAACGTATATACTTTTGCTGTATGAAATGTAGAATTTTTAAAACACTTATAAACTGTGTAGCATAGCAGTGTTTCTCCATCTTTTTCAATCACATCTTGCTGTCACTAGCTTCTGCTCCAGCCCCAGGGTTCATTACTGCCTCCTTACTTTCTCCCTTTATTTCTTTGCCTCACACTGTTGCCAGCAGCTCCACCAATGTTGGCCAAATGCCCAAATCAATAATCTAAGTTGAGCTCTGCTAACTTAGTCTAAAGCTACAGGGATGTCTCAGCACCATGCTCCTTAGGGCTCATGGTTCCCTATAAACATAATCCAGAGTGAGTCGAGATGGCCTATCACAGAGCCAGGAACAATCAAGGAGAGATTATTACCTGGGCTCCAAACCATGCTGTGTCTTGTCTGGAACATAATTATACTTCAGTATTGACACAGATCACACTGTTTGAGGACTGCTTAAAAAGATGCAGTAAAAAACCAAACGTTTTCTTTTCTTGTATTCTTGAATAACTCAGCCACAGTAATGTTACCATAAATTTTAACTATATACCAAGATGTTGCAAGCATCTTGCTTTTCACATTAAATATAAAACATTTAAATGAGTAAACTGTATATTCATTTTTGTGTCAGGCTTTTCATAATATCCTTAGTATTCTTACATACTTAAAAACTTGAAGAACAGAACACATTTAAAGAGTGTAAATGTGATGTTCAGTGCAGTATCATTTGGATTATTTAACAGATCCAGATGTACTGCTATTGTAATAAAAGCATCTGACCTCTTAACTCTGAATTTGCTTCTGTCTCAGTAAGCATGAAACATTATTTTTGCTTAGTCTTTGTTATATTCCTCAGAAGTAACTAAAAAGCAACCCTTACCCTAAAAATACTATATGTACTGCTTTTCTTCACTTCCAAGAACTTCTTTTATAAATCCTCCAAGCACTGTCTCATTGCTCCAAGGGGAAACATTCTAAAAGATATAGAATACAAAACATAAACAACATCTCAAACAACGTCTATTGTGTCAAGGTCTTGCACTTCGAAATTTCGTATTGTAACAGTGACTACTATGTAACTCATCCTACCTGCTCATTCAAAGAAGGTACTGCAGAAGTGTGCAGTAAGACAGAGCCACTGATCTGCAGGTTTGTCTTTTTTTTAAAAAACAAATCAAATCTTTCTGTACGTGAAAGCTAACTTAAAAATTACTAAAATTATATTGTAAATTTCAAATAATGCAAGATCAAAATAAATAATGAAGATTCTTGCATTGATTCTGTATTTCCTGTTTCAATAAGGAAGAGGGAGGAACATACAGTGGAATTGAAGAGCTGGAGCAGAAAAGCCCTTGATACAGTTGCCCAAATATTTTACTAGAGGGGAGGAAATTTGAATTCTCCCTTGGTGGATATAAGTTGGACTACTAAAAGCGTGCAAATTTCCTCTCCTCACTAAAGGACCAAAAGGAATGGGTGATGTTTGCAGGGCTGACACCTGCAGAATTCATTCTGAGGAACCAGTCTTTCATTGTGTTTTGGATCTCCTGGTGATGGTGGCAGTGGATGCTGCGGAAATGTATTTCCACATGGGTTGATAGATGGAGGGAGCCTCACCTTGTCTACTTTTAGACATCCACCAGTGTTTGGTTGGCCTTCAGAATGATGATCAGTAAGAAAAACTCTCCCCCTGCTTAAAGGCAGATATAGTCCCAAGCTTCAGTGTATGTACATATAATCCAAAGGAGTTCGTTGCCCAGGAATCACCTTCCAGTAACACAGTAGGGCAGCAATTGCACTTAGCAACAGCAAGTTGTAATTGAAGGACAGCTGTTTGTATCAGTCCATGAAACAGACTGACATTCCTGGGTCGTTCTTCCTCTCCTTCCACCCCTCTCCTGAACCCATTCAATACATAACCCTGCTGCTCAGAAACAATAAACTATTATGAAATCAAAGTACAATATTAATGATTTAGGGGTTTTAGTGGCCTCGCCTTCTTGTGCTGAACTCTGTCAAGCACTAAAAGGCAGGTCTCTCTTAATGCTGGGTCTCAAATGATGAAAAGTTTGTGGAAAGTAATCCCTTATGCCTGGCTTATGTGTAACAGTAGAAGATAGTTGGGCCTCAGCCTCAGACTGCTATTTCTTGAGGTCTCTCCTCAGTGATCATACTGTTTTCTGGATCTCCAGGTGGATGGGGGGTAAGAAGTTGCAGAACAGCTATATCCAAGGCCCACTGCAGCAGGGAATTGTGACAGGGATGATGAATGAGTGAACCATTGCACAAGAATAAAGAAAAAGCAGAGTGAGAGTGGTGGTGGGCATAAAAGGAGGCTAAGCTAAAATGGAGATGCATTATCAAACAAAAGATTTCAGCAGTCTAAAGTGCTGCCTTCTGAATATAAAGGTGTTAACTGTGTGGCCACATGACAACATGGCTACAATACAGGGGGGCCATATGGAGTTGAGGGGGATCAGAATGCATCTAATACTTTTTTCCTCAGTAAATCAAAGGAAAATAACTTAGAATATTGCCCACACTGATAACAGTAAATTGTTTGAGTAGTAAATAAATTATTTTCCATAATTACTTTAGGGTAAAGTAGTTATAAATAGGGGACAGAAGAATTCATATTATCCAATAAATCTTCAGAACATGAAACATGCATTTGATGCATTCTCCACCATCATGGCTTTCCTGCTCCATTTTCAGTTGCTGTGTATCAGTGTAGGTCCATTGCCGTTTAAGGAGGCACACAGAAGTATTCCGGGTAAAGAGCTTTCCCTATAGTTTGTAGCACTTAAATGCGTTTCAATTCTGTCAAATATGATTACTTAGATGCCAGGAAGAGCTAGAACATAGGTCAAATAATGAATTAATATTTTGAACTATAAATTCTCATATAAACTTTATTATGCCTTCCCTATAAGGTATTTTTAGGAACAGTTTAAACTAATAATGGAGCTTTGATAACTCTACTCACTTTAACTGCAGTGGGTGCAGGAATGACCATGTGAACAGCTCAGGTGACAGACCCGAGAGGGCAGTTATTCTCAGAAGAGAGGTGCTGACTAATGCATGTGAGAGAGAAACTGCTGAAGCAAATATAGATGAAGAAGAGATAGGTGTATATCCTCATACTGGTACATAACCTGAGTTTAGGCTAACTGAAACCCCACTAAGATGATTTAAACTAACCTGTCTGGCTTCATCCTAAAATGGATTAGGAGTATTCACACAATCTGCTAATGATGTCCAGCTATTAATGCACTTGAGCTGACAGGTTAGCATCAACCAATTTTGAACTACACTGTATTAGCAGAGAACTCCAAATCCTTGTGATTATTGACTTAATTGGATAAAAACACTGTATCAGATGTTCTGGAAGCAATTTCTTAGATCTCAATGAATCACAAGGCACAGGCAACATGGGCAAAAGCAGTTATCAAATTGAAGAACTGTATGTACCTATTATAAATAATTTGTTTACTCTGCACAGACAAATCCTATTGCTGAGAGATACTTGTTTTTGTGGCTGGTGCTTGAAATATAGGTTATATTTTGATTTTTTAGTGATCAGGCCTAAAGATTATTTATTGCAAGGGATTTCTTTAGTAAATAATTAAGGATAAAACAACATCTATGTAACAAATTACTTCTTGACTAATAAATCATCTGAAGGGAGCAAAATCATATGAAGAGATCTATATACACAAGGACAACATAACATTTGCAACGCATCTACAAATAAAAAAAGGGAACAGGATTTTATCTTGTTATCTGTAACACGAAATTTGTAAACTCATTAATTCAAAGTTAATCATGAGCACACACACACACACACAAAAAGTAGCACTTATTTTAAATTGTCCTAAAATATTTGTGGAGGTAATGTCTTATTTTTAAATACGAGTCCACAATAACAGCCATGAATATATGGACTAATTCATATACTGTATATAAATTCACTTATTCATCTGAAGTATCATGGACAGGCTTAGATGAGGTTTTCAATTAAGAGCATTTATGCAGTTACTGTAGATGCCATTTTACTTCAAGGAACAAAAACAGAATAATGAGCATAGCACTCCTGCTGTCATGGCCCCGAGTGCACTCACAGCCCTACTTGTCCCTGACCACCCCCCAGGACCCATGGGGGGACCCAGGGTGGAACTCTGCCCATGGCCCAGGACCCCATGTTAGACCCTGTAGTGAACAAATTCCTTTGCTTTGCTTGTACATCCTTGTGAATGGCTTTTCCTTTCCCTGTTAAACTGTCTTTATCTCAACCCACGAGTTTTCTCACTTTTATCCTTCTGATTCTCTTCCCCATCCCACTGCGGGGGGGATGAGTGAGTGGTTGTGTGGTTCTTAGTTGCCAGCTGGGGCTAAACCATGACATTCAGCATGTTCAATGCTGAACTAATACAGTTACAAACCTATTATAATTCTCTGAAAGAGTTAATTTTATCAAAAGCATTTTACTTAGTTGACAAAACTGACCTTCAGATAGTTTTACAAAACGAATACTGTATCGTATCGAAATTTGGAAATTATCAAGAAGCCACATAACTTTAATGGCTTAGGTAGTAAAGAAAAATCTTGGGAGACAAAAAGATATTAAACTGTATTAAGTGTGTGAAAGAAACAAATGAATAACTTTAGCTTGGACAAGCAGCACTTCTATTATGTATTTTTATGCTAGGATATTGCACGCATTGCTGGAATGGCAGAACATTGGCAGGACTCTAACTTCCATGTAATATAAAAGAGGAAAAAAGCCAGCAAGAAAGACTGGGTAGAAAAATG
The DNA here is from genome assembly GCA_013400755.1 of Pelecanoides urinatrix. Taxonomy (NCBI): domain Eukaryota; kingdom Metazoa; phylum Chordata; class Aves; order Procellariiformes; family Procellariidae; genus Pelecanoides; species Pelecanoides urinatrix. Next base: position 38,364 of record VZTQ01006144.1, on the reverse strand, counting down.
TAATTAATGGTTATTAGCTGAAGCCTCTGATGCAGGTAAGCTATGTTACCAAAAAACAACTACAATCAAAAATAAATTCTTTGTTCCTACAGTCGCTTTGTCTGCAGCTCTCCACACTTGATTTGTAAATAATGATGTAGACTGGGGAAAAAAGTTCAAGTACTGCAGTGCTACACTGGCATGGATTAAGTCTTAAATGCAGGTAGTGATTTTATTGGTGAGATTTACACATTATTTAGTTCCTTAAACTAACTGAAAATGAATGTTTTCCATTATTTAAAAAGCTGTCATGTAAAAAAGAAAGATAAATATTATTTGTTCAAAAACTATAATGGCCTTGTTGTTCAACTGTAATATTGTTAAGGAAAGCCAGTAAATGCAATCTTACTATGCTCACAGTAAGTAATCTTCTAAAAACTTTTCCATAACAGTTTTCCAGTTTTGCACTTCCAATGATCTTGCATAATTCATGTGCCTCTGCTACCTTTTGTTTGGTTTATAACCAAATAGCTCTAAGACCCCTGCCACCCACTCCTTTTCAAAGCTTTTGAAGCTTAAATATGCTAGAAGGAAAGTATTCTGAGGGGAAATTATCTGAAAGTTTCTCCATGATACAGAAACCTAAATGCTAGACGTCAAGTATCCAAAAAAGGATACAACAATGTCTTCCTCCAATTTTGAGAGACATCAGGCCATGAATATAAACTCAGCAAAAGTTTTTGCAAAATATTGCAAAAGCTTACCAACCTGTTTCACAGGGAGACAAAAATTTTATAAACGAGTCTCATCAAGATGCTCATCTTACACACTACTTCAGCTCCCATCTGTATTTTTCAGCTAGAGGAAAAATGTATTTCCAAGAGCCAATCTTTACAGTACCTGAGCTCTTTCTTTGAGTCGTGGAGAGGACCACTCTCCAGTATAGAGTGCAAAGATTATCAAAGCTATCTGACACGGCTGCAAACTATTTGTATTTCAGTTTCTTGCTAATCTGTTCACCTCCTAGGATCTTAGCTATATCCCAGAGGGACAGTTTTATTATTTTTAAGGGGTGCTGGAGAGGGCCAGCTTTTAAAAAGTCTTTTAAGAAAGCAAACACAACCCATCTAAAAGTACTAGGGTGTTCTTGTGAAAAAGTAGATTTCCATTAAAAGTTATCAAAGTAAATGGGTAAAAGCATACACTGCTGTAGAGAAAAATCAAGGTGAAAAAGTTGACTAAAAGGAGATTAAAAAACAGAAATTAAAATTACTGTGTCATCCAAAAGATAATGACGTTTAAAAGAAATTATAAAAAAGTCATTTCATAGAACACTAAAAATGCAGTGTAACTCAAGCCAATAAAAATAAAGTAAGTTTTTGAATAGGAACTGTTACTAATTAGATATTGTTGAAAGCAAAATTAACATTTCAGTTTTATGGTCTGACAAATAAAAACCAAAAGACCAGCTCTCTTAGCTGTTAGCCTGATTTTATCAGCAATAAGGATGCAATAGTATAGCAATATTACATGCTATTTTTCAATGAACAGTCCAGAAGCAATTCAGTAGTGAATAATGCATGGACATCCGTATTAAAAAGGAATTTAGAATCCCTGATGTATATATGCCATAAATGTGTTTTTACGCATTTGGGAGATAACAGGCTTGCAGGTAACACCCTGGAACCCATGTAACATGATTTGAACTTGACACACATGAGGGCAGCCACATCTCCAGCAGTTTCTCTTCCTGTGGTTCAGTCATTGCCAGATTAAGGTCTTGAGTCCACAAACTCTTGTTCACATCAGTAACTTCCTTAATGTCAGTGAAGGTGTTTGTCTGATTAAGCAATTGGAATGACAGGCTTCCTTGGTCCCCTTCGGCAATTATTATTAAATGTCTAGAAGAACAGGATGGAAAGCCATTACAGATGCCTTCCAGTTATTTTTCATGACTCACAAATTCTCACTTAGTTGCTAGCAACATCTTTACCATACAAATTTCAAATAACAGCATTTAAAAACTAGATTATATGATCATAAACTCCTTACCGTTACCAAGCGCTATCAGTGCCCTCAATACTATATATATATATACACATATATAAATATAGTCTTTACCCCAAGGAGCTTGCACTCCCCATCACAGATGACAGATAATAGTTTGGAAGACATTCTGATGGACCCATTGATACTAACGGGGAGAATGCCATCTGAAATCTGTGAGATAAGTTTTCCAGATCAGATGTTACCTCAAGTAGTTTGTTTTCTCTTTTTTTCTTTTCTTTCGTAAATTATTAAAAAGATTTTGCAGGAAAGTTCCATATTGTAGGGAGGATGTGAACTAAAAGTGATATATTTTTTGAATAATTTTTCTTCTTTTGCAGTTTTTCATTGGATATGGCTCACTCACACAACTGGGACATATTAAAAAATACATAACATAAGATATGCATATCCAATGGAAGAAATAATTATAAATAAGGAGACAATTAATTAAAGCACCTCCAATTCAGAAAATCCATATTAAAATACCTAATATTAAACATCAGCACAAATACACAGTAAAAATTAGGAACGGGGAAAGACAATAAAAAATAAGGATGGTGACAAAGTTACACCTCACTGAAAGTATAGCCTTCAGCACTGTTGAGTAGCAGGAGAACTATTAAGCTGATAAAAACTGCCAAAGAAACTTCCCAACAGAAGAACAAACAACTACCATTAGGAAGTTTATTGTCAGTCTGAAACAGCTGACTGCCAGAAAATGTAGCCATAAAAAATAAAATATAGCTTAAACCCCTCATTTGCCTAAGCTTGCAGGAAATGAGAAACTTTCACAATTGAAATGTCAACTAATGATGACATTTCTATAGCCTGTTTGTGACTAAGTGCAAACAGAGGGTCTCCATGTTGTTTCCTTATTTCATAGTTTACTAATCTGTGCTGATAACAATACTACAGCTCACAAAGAAAATGTAATTTATTTGCAGAAGTATTTTTTTCTGTTTGAATGATCCATTGAAATTCTGAATTCTAACTTCACAATAAAATAGAATATTATTCCTGTTTTTCTCCATGACATTGCAAAATACACTTTGGGGTGATATTTCCCATTGATAATTCCCTCTATGAAAGAATATTTAAGAAATGTTTTAAACATATTAAGTGAACTCTCCCTGAGTTTCATGGCAGTTATACACGTCAAGACTTTTTGTTTGATGCAAGCCACAACTGCTCGTCTTCTTAATGCCAGATTTTTCACGTACCTAAGGTGCATGCTGTAATGTGAGAGAGCATGCACATCCTGCCCGTGCAGGATGAAAGCTGGACAGTCATGCTATGCTGCTCTGGGAATTTCATGCAACAGAGTGAAACCGTGCATAATGGTGGTGAAAGGATGTGGTTCATCCAGCGGGCATATGTGAGGTCACTCTCAGAGCCTGGCGCTCTTGGGGAATCCTCTTGTGAGCTTAGAGGTGTTGTTTTGAAGGCACCCAGAGGGGACCACTAAGCTCTGTATAGTGGTCAGGAGATGTTGTCCTAAGGGAACTTCTGAGAATGCTGTAATTGGGCAGAGTAGAGGCAGTCATTAGATCCCTGCATAACAATCAGCAGCATTAGGTCATGTTGACTTGTTATTCACAGCCTGATTAAAAGGCCTAGTGACAGATGAGAGGACAAGCCTATGACCACCTTTCTTCATGTTATTTTATGTACCAGCTTGCTATTTTGGTCTGCTGTTTGACCAGACAGCACTCATCACTTCATTCTTTTACATGCTCCCTGACCATGAAATAACAAACATATACCTAGAAAAAAAAAAGATTGTATTCTTGGAGATTACATACTGGCTCACTAAAGTATTTTTCTTTTCTAGGGAAAGGTGGCTTCCACTGAAATTTTCAATTATTTCATTTTCATTGTCGGCTGTTTCTTTGTCTAACAATCTCAGCCACTTCCTGCCCTGAATTTGTACACAGAACTGTGTGTAACACTTATTTTTATGTCCATATGTAGACTGGTGAAGAAAACACTGCCATTAATAACTTCTATTTGTCTGGAAAAGCTAATCTTTAAATCCCTTTTTGAGAGCTGGTCTATAAGCTACTGCATTAAGGAAACCTTTAGTGCTTCCACTTTATTCTGGCTGTTTCTTTGGTGCTATTCAAAGTCTCAATGAAAAGCCCCTCTTGCAGTTCTGCAGTTAAAACAACAAAGCACTGCCTATGTTTCTTCTTTAACACAGCTCTAAGGATTTATTCTTTGCTCCTTTATTCTTCCTTTTTCTGAAGTTTGCTTGTCCTTTTCCCCTTTAAAATCTCTTTATCTAAAGCTGAATTAGTTTTCGCAGCTGGTTGGCAAACTGCCATCGTCTTCTGCTCTGACACTTATTTGTCAATTTCCAGTTGCCTTCAAACTTCTTACTTTTCTTAGCTTCTATTTCTTTTTCCTCTTTCCCAGTTTCACTGATTCAAGTTTTAGTTGTTTTAGCAGAAAAGGAGAGAAAAATCCCTCCTGGGAAGGAGATAAGGAGCCATTCTCTACAGTGACAAAGAGAAAGCAAAAGTACTATGAGATTTACCCATTGAAAGCTTTGAAATAACAAACTTTGTGCTCTCTACAGATACTTATAGTCTGATCCTACATTCAGGAAGGTAGCAGGTAAATCCGCTACAGTATTTATGTTCTGCCCTGAGAGATAAGAAATTTGTAGATCCATTTTTGTATAATTTTTAGACTTTTCACAGGCTACTATTTTGCTTTATTCCATCTTAAGAGAGATCGCCGTAGTTTTAAAACAATAGAGATTAAGGATTTATTTATTTATTTTTAACACTCCTGCAGATGAATTTCTCAACTCAGGGTGTATATAAAAATTGCTAAACTCCATGTTGGGATTCCACTCATAAACTTATTAAAACAACTTGTCAACCTTTATTTAATATATATTATAGGTTAATACATTTTAGTGAGAACTAGAAAACAAGACTATTTTGATTTGTTTTATTCTTTGAAACTTAAAAGAACTTCCTCTTTTATGTATCATTTACTACAGATGTTACATTTCAAGCATCCATAGGCTGTTGTACCACAGAGATAGAGGGAGATAGAGAGAGATCCGATGAACAATATTTTGTGTAGTGGCATATGTAGGCACTGTGCAGCCATTATTCTGCCCACTCAAATAATAAGAATAGAATATTTAGCAAAACTGTCGAAGAGTAAGTGCCCAAATATCACATCTTTATTTTCTATTCTTTAGTGTTCAGTTTCTAACCTCTTGAACACGAGGAAAAGGCATCATAAAGCTTCCCCATCAGACTAAGCCCTTTCTTGCTGCTGTGACTACTACAGAATTATTATTACAGTTACTGTTACTAGTAATTATTATACTAATTACAAATTACTATTATACGGGCATTGCACCTTCACTTTCTTTGGAAGTGCAATAGAGTATTTCTCATGTTGCCAGAATACAAATAGTAGGTATTTTTACCACCCCCATAGCCACAGCTTCGTGGAGTGGGTTGCAGCGCTGCATACATTGTCACGTCTTGGCAGTTTGAATAGAGTTAAAGCAGATGAAAAGAAAGGCCATAACTAAAGAAAAGGAAAACAGGGTTACAGCTTTCAGTAGCCTTTCTTATATGTGAGGTCCTAGAAATTGGCTGGACTAATTGTGAAATGGTGAATACTGGCAGCAGCTGTCCAGTAAGTGGAAATGTAAGTAATGATTACCTTTGTGGTCTGAGTTACTGCAGGGCAGTTCCCAGCTGACTTAAATTGTTGAAAGTTACAGCCTAATTAAACTTCACTTCTTGCATCAGGTATTTCTTTCTATGTATCTGAGACAGTGTCTCATGTGTTTATCCTTATTATTTGTTCACTGCTGTTCCACTTCTACACATACAGTATCATATCTTTTTCCTTTTAATTCCTTCTAGCTCTGTGCATAGACAAGTCTTCCCAAAGACATAGAATGAAAGTATTTTACATACAAACCAAATCAGTTTTAAAGCCAGACCTTTAAAGCTGGATTAGGTGAAGAACCCAGGCCAACAGCTTACCTACATAAGACTAACATCAGATTTTTTAGCTATTTTTAAAATTAGACTAACTTAAAATTGACCTTTTTGGAAAAGAACTGAGTCATAAAAATGAATATTAAAATCACACTTAGTGCATCATATGTATCTGGTGTATTGTTAGACATTCAAAATACTAACTTCAGAACAGTGATGCATTATTTCATTCCATTGCAGAGTGGTGAAGGAATTGTTTCAATTAGTTTAATTTTTTTTTTAATCATATTAAGATGTTTTGAACTAGCTTCGACTGGTGTAAATTTTTTTAAGTTTTATCATAATAAAGTTGATTAAATATATTTAATGCATCAGCAACAATCACAGTAAATCAGTATGAAATTAGTAGAAAGAGCTTTAAAACACTCATATACTTTGAAATAATTTTAAAAGCTCTTACATAAAAGAGCTGTACTGGGATTAGAAAGTATTCTCCTTAAATAAGGTTTGAAAAAATTTAGTAGAAATTACTGTCATTCTGCCTCATTTAGAGTCTTCAGGAGTCTAAGTAGATTTTACAGTTTTCTGATACATTAATTTTACTTTATTTCAACTTAATCTTTTAATTTAGGTGTAAATAATTAGGAAAACACATTTAGATTTGAGAATATAGAAGCACTAAGTATATTAGTTCATATTTCATGTCACTTTTTGTAGGCCTGAAGAAACTGTATTTTCCTGTGATAAGCTGTTTTATATATTTTAAGGTTTAATTTAATCCACGCATACAATACCCTCATCAGCTGGCTGAGCTGTTTTCTGTGGAAAAAGCAGAACAACACCATCTAGTAAAAGGCAGTATCACAATATTTTGGTTTGGGGGAGTGGGGAATGGAAACTCAAGATAAGTTTGATAGGTAACAGCCATAATATGGACTAGATCTGGGTGCTTGAGCTTGTGGCCCTTATATCCTTCCAATGTAATTATTTGTAAAGTAATTTTATTTTCCTTAGTGTGAAATTGAAAAGAATGAAGATTCAAAGAGAACCATATTTTGTGATTTTAAACAACAATGTAACAATAAGTATTGGGATGGTAATATCTGTGTTGACTTAGTTTCTCCATCCAAAATTAGTTTCTTTTGTCCTTGCTCTGGTCTTCATACTCCTCTCTCTTTAATCATTTCTTCATCAAGCCTCCCAAAGTTTCCTCATCTCAGTTTGTCTTACATTGCCACTCTTTTCTCTGCATAATCTTTCCTGCCCCACCTCCTTTTTCAGTTTATTCAGTCTCTGCTGATTTCAGAACTTTGCAGGTCAGCTGACACCAGTCCTTTTGCTAACCCATTCCATCTTCTCTTTCACTTTCCAATCGCACAGCACTCTTACCCCATTATTCTTTTTTCTCGTTTTTCAATCTCACACTTCTTGCCCCATGTGATCCCATTTCTCCTTCAACTTCCCAGACTTAGCCATCAGAATTCTTAGCTTTTATTTGCAAATTTCTGTATAGTTGGTTAATTCTTGGAGAATCATTGATTATAGCCAGTGGAGCCACTGGATTCAAATTCAAATCTGCAGCACTTTTCTGGAAGAGTAACAAGAAATATTTGTAAAGATTATAGAAGAGCCATTACGAAACTGGGCACTTTCTGGCAAAATCAGTCAGTTTGTTTGCCTGAAAGTGGTCTGCTGTTTTCGTATCTATTTTAGAAGAAGAAAAAAAGAAAAAAAAAAAGCAGCCTTAAGGCATTACTGTTGTGATTCTGCTGCTGACAGCAGAAATAATTCTGGAATTTACAGATGCCAACAAAACCGTCCAACCACATATAAAAGTATCAACAAAATACTGCCAACACAGGGAGTCTCTAAAATATGTAATATCACCAAGAAATGTTTTCCAGATTTTGAAATATCACATACCAAAAATGTCTTCCTGCCAAAGTGCGGCTCTAAAATATTAGATTTTACTTCCAGTTTTTACTCCCTGGACAACACTTCCAATGAATAAAGTAGCTTCTCTGAGTCCTTCCCCCTCCCTCCCCTTTTATTCTGAAGTAGCCTATCCTGAACATATAAACAAAGTCTTTTATTCGTCTAATCAAGTCACAGCTTATAAGAAGTCTCCAGCATTGCAAAGGAGAATACAGACTATAGATTTTTCAGTGCATATTTCTGCCTTATCTGGGACAAAACTCAAGAAACAAGAAATAAGGTGACTGTCTTTTAGAAGAGGGATTCTGACCTCCTATCAAACTCAGGTGGGAAGGAGAGTCCTATAGAAGACAGAGCAGAGAAAGGGAGTGGGACTCCTATGAAAAGCTAAGTTTAAGAAAGAAAGCATTCAACACAACCTGCTGGATGTTTTTATTTCATCTGAGCTATAACGTTTGCAAAATTATCTACTAGAAAAAAGGAGAGTTGTACACTGTGATGTATCTTTCTCAGAAAGGTTAAAAGTTCATTCAGAGTAAGAGAAGCTGAGATAATGGCTGGTTTAGGGCCAAACCGTTCAAATGTTGATGGAAACATAACATTTTCTATCTGAAATAAAGCAGTGATAAGGCAACATTTATTCCCAATAGAGAATGTTTCAAATGAACTAGCTAAGTTATTTATGCTCAGAAGTCTCAAAGGAACTAGTGAATCATTGCTGATTTTTAACTTATCTTGGAAAACTGCGAAACAGTTAGATTTGCAAACGTTGTCCCATTATCCAGAAAAGGATATAACACAGAATAACAAATTAGCTAGCCTGACCTTCATTTGAGGTACAAGGATGGATTTGTTACCATGGAACTCTGGTAATGAACTAGAGACTACAATTATCATTACTACTAGTCAGATAGCTTTTTTTTGTGAGACCTCTTTCTGTTTAGTTTTGGTTTTGACTGGAGTATGGGGATGGTAAACAAAGTATGCATGTACGCTTGGACTTAATTCACTTACTACATGTAGTGAAGTTTTTTTTATTCAAACACTTGCATTTTATGAAATTCACAGGAATGAGCTAGAGGGATTAGAAACTGTTCTTTTGATATTGATATGCAGGATCTTTTGGATAATTTTTCTGTTCCAGTTCTAACCTCTCTCCACATATATTTTATCACCTTCAGAGTACAGTTTCTGGATCCTTGAAGGGCATGGATAAGGAAAAGGTTATGCATAAACTATATGCAAAAGTAACTCAAAAAAAGAAAGTTATTTTAACTTGTTTAGAATTGTTACCTGATAATTCTTATTTACACCAGGAAACTGGGAACTGGGCAGAGAAAGGTATGAAACTTGTTAAAAAGTACCTGGCTTGAATGTGAATATTGTATACAGTTTGAGAATTGTCCGAAGATTGGTAGGCTATTAAAAAATAAGGGATGGATTACTATTATGGTAATCTAAATCAAGATATTTAAATGGTTAGAATCCAGAAAAATTAATTTAATACAGTCAAATTAAGAGGAACACATTTTAAATTCAAGAAAATTTATATCTACAGAATGGCAGAATCTGTCTTAAGAAAGCAATGACTAAAGTTAGGTTTTAAGTATTATCATAGATTACATCCTCAACCTGAGCTTTTTGTGCTTCTGTGAAAAGAGAGCTAACAAAATCTTTGAATGGATAATAAAGGGGAATGGAGATGGGAATGCTGGAGAGGATATGCCAAAAAACCCAACCAAAACAAAACCCAACCCCCAAACCCCCCAAAACCAAGATCACACGGCTGAGAATCTTGCATTATGGTGTGAGGTGTAAGTGATTAAATTTATCTGGTATATTGAAGGGGAGTTTAAGAGATGGGTTGATAAATGAGTATAAGTATTTAAACATGGGAATTATATCTGACAGCACAGAGCTTTTTGGTCTTGCTGTCAGAAATGGAACACAAGCTAATCACTGGGAATCGAAATTAAGATAATAATTCTAGAAATAATACATGAAATTATTGGGACACCTGAAAGGGACATTGTTCTCTTAAAACAAAGTTAGATGCACTTTCATCTAACTTGTAGAAGACATCCTACTAGTGGGGACTATAGAGGGCCACACTGAATAATTATGGTGTCCTTTCTGGTCTTTGAGGTTAAGACTCAATCACCTCACATTTTTGGACTTGGGAGGAAAAGTAGAGAAATTTAAAGTTATAGAAGACTTGATTGCTTTCCACAATCTCATCTTTGCACCTCAGAGCAGGGCAGTATGTATAATAATATCTCATCATTTAGGCCTTAAAATAATTGCCTTTAAAGTCAAGATGGTTTTTTTCACTTGAAGTATATCTGTATTAATGTACTGTGGTTACAGACTTTTGATTTTTCCTCTCTGCTAGGGCACAGAATGGGTGATGGTTAGAGAAAGGACCACAGATACCATACTGTGATAAAAAATTGAAACTCATTGTTGTCTTGATTTCAGTTTGCAAAAATTTCTTCACAACTTGCTTTGCAGAGCACTCTGGGGTTTCACGTTCCTTCTAATCATGGATACAGTTCACCTAGTCATATCTAGTACAATTGATTATTTTTCCTTCAGGAAGCTGGGTGCTTTCTAATTTTTTACTCAGGATACATCTACAAGGACTTTTGTCTTAGTCTGATAAAATATCTGGCAATGATAAAGACTACAAATTTTGATGAGTTGTGATGACAGGCTAGATGATCTAATTATCATTTTTGGCATATATAAAGCATATTAAAACATGTACAGCGAATGGATAAGCAATCCGCATCATTAGGAATAAGTATGTACATATGGACTTATTTTAATAAGAAGGTAAGCAGAAATATTTTAAGATTATTTTACACAAGATGTTCTTCACTGTTTTTTTAGTGATAAGGTTTTTAAGTATCTTTTTATAAGCTTTCCCTCTGTTCTGACAGGATTACTTCTACATGTCTATAAGTAAACTACAAAAAAGTTTCTTAAAAACATGCCTGACAACTCAGTTCTCAAACGTCGAAGAAAGAAACCTATAAATGTGACACAGGAATTCAGTGGCAATGCAGAAGCACCTTGTTATCTGGGAACCTTTTCGTCTTTTTCTTTTTGAACTTTAGATGGTGTCTCCTGGCCCTTAGTGACATATGCAGAAATTGAAGTAGCAGAACTGAATAGCAGTCCATCAGAATTATTATCCAGCTGCTGATAATGAAGAATGAGTGTCTTCAGAGAAGTGCATCTACCTTATTATAAGGCAATATCCACAAAGGAATCCTCTCCTAATCTTAGACAATGACTGGTTTGGATCATGACACGAGATTTTTTATTTTATTTATGATTCTTCATACTATCATATAAGTTCTTATAAAAGCATATTAGCAATCTCTTTGGAATGTATTGAGTTCTAGTCCTTCTTCAGACCAAATATTGACCCCATTTAATAGTAGAGGCTGTAGAGGCTCTATGAAACTTATGTCCTACCTCATAAAAACTGATGTTTCTGCTGTTACCTTGGTAGCCGTATTGGATAAGTTATGACATTGGACAGCAGAGACAGTCTATTGCTCAATTGCATTCTGGCCTCTGCATTTGTTTCCAAATAAAGGGAGAAGGGCGATATTGTTGAAGATCTAACCAAGCACCTGTTGTCTAAGTCATAGGGCCACAGGAAGTCAACAGACTGTCCTTCCTCAGCCTTATTATTCAACCTTATGTGGAAAGCTTTGTTTAGCTGTTGCCCTGAACATGTCTTTTAAACATTTGACTGAAACTTTATAAGGTATATGACACATATTAAATGCTGGAGAAAAAACCTGAATTTTTGTAAGTCTTTGTCTTTTTTCTCCAGTGTACACTGTTTATACTCTCAACCATGGTTATTTAGTGGCAGTTTTTTAAGCTAGCTATTTAAGTTGTTAAAACGATTTTATTTTGGGTGGTCCATGAAGTGTGATTGTTCACACAGGGAGATTCTTGTCTCCTGTGACACACCAATGGATGATATCTTGGTCTATTGTTGTCTATTGACCTGATGCTATACTTGTAAGGTGCAGGAAGGATGATAGTGATGTCAGCTGCAGAAGAGCAGTCTGGGAGTACAACTTGATTTGATGACTTCACACTAGCATCTTTAAATTTAATTTCCTCCTTCATCAGGCTGCCATTCAATAATCCTTTTGAACCAAGAACTCCTGATAGTTTAAGCACCCCATAAAATCTCCTTGCCAATATATTCTAACCATGCTAAAGCAATCTCTATGACTTCTTGGCGAAAATTAAGATTATTTTATCTATAAACACTTTTATCCAGACATCATATACTCCTGTTATAAACATTTCATAACTAAGCAATAACATTTGATTTTGTGAAGTATGAATTTAAGATTGTTTATCCCAAGCATATCACTGATAAATTGTATGAGTTTCCGGACTATTTTATTTCTACTAGAAAATGGATTTCTAAACAAGAAAAGTGCAGTGCCTTAATGTAAAAATTTTTTTTTTCCTTAACATTCCAAGTCACATAATGCTGTTCAGTATTATTCTCCTAAGGAATTTTTTTCACTCTTATGAAGTCACCAGTGTTTTCTTCTACAAGGTATAACCCTACTCCAGTTTTTGTGATAATCACACTCTTGCATGCTGGAACTAGCTTCCAACCTTATGCCTCACTACCTGTCTGAAGTGGAGTGTTATCACACACAAAACTTATGTTCTCCCTCGCATGTTTCACCCAAATAATCTTGTAAAAAAGATTCAACCTGTGCAAATTTTACATGCGTCCAATGAAAATATTGCTTTTAGGAGTTCAGTTCTGTATCATGTATGTATAGAATTTTGTTATATATTAAAAATAAACAAACAGTCAATTGAATGACAATATATTTATATTGCTCTAATAAACTGGAAGCAAAATTGTTGCTGTATTATTAAAAATGAGAATTAATTGCTTATGACTTACATTCCTGTCCTAAGCTCTTGGCACATAACCAAGTACATTCATAAATTACTATACTATGTTTTTAATGAAATAATTCCAGAAACACTGATATTCAACCCTATTAAAAAACCTGATCAATTAAACCGTTACTATTCTTGAGAGTCAACAAGTTCCATTATTATAGGACTGTGGATAGAAGGAATGAATACCATAGTTAAGGTCCTGCTAGTGAGATTGCCCTGCAAAAGGAGCTTTGGATAGTTGTGCTCCCTTGTTCCTGCAGAGACAAGGCTCTGATTAAAGTGTTAATCTTTGAAGAAATAGGTCATCTGCAGGATTCATAAGGTCTAAGGCATGGATGGTCATCCAGACCAAATGTTTAAACTGAGTCCAGGAGGAAAATTAAAGTGTGATCTCTGGAGCCCATCAAATCCATCCTGCACCAGACAAAACACTTCTGAATGTTATTCTTGGGTTTCCCCAAAACAGTAGTAAACTTGCAGAATGGTTTCCCCATGTAGTAAATTAACCTGAGATTTATGTTATTTATTTATTAATATGTTGTTATAATATACATATGCAGTATTATTATATTATATTGGTATCTTCTAATACGTATTATATGTTAAAAATATTGTTAAAAATAATAGTATTTATTATTGTGTTATTTAATCTTGTTTGGATCTAGGCTATTTATATATATATTTTTTTTTCAGCCTTCTAAAAGGAGAACATTAATTCTAAGTTAGTTAGCCAGGTCTCCTTAAGAAATGGAGAGAAACTTGCATCCATAAAGATTCACCTGCCTTACAGCTCTCTTCCAGGTACCTTTAGAAGGCAACTCATTCAGTCTTATTTACCTCCGGTGGCAGTAAGGTCAGTGCAAACAAACAGCTTAGTCTAGAAACCTAGCTTTTAGATGGCTGAAGTTATATGTGATGAATCCTTTCCCAATTTGAAATGCAGATTTTTCTTCTCCTCCCCCTGTAGTACTTACTTGTGGAAGTATATGATGTGAGGTTGAGAATGAGGCTGCTGTGTTTGAAAACATTTCGTGTTTATTTGACGGTATTCATGTCAGGGGTTTGTTATTTTTTGAAGAAATATCACAAATTATCATCAAAGTGTCAAAAGAATACAGAAGAGCTGTATTTTCAACAGAGAAAAGACAGAAAAGTTACCATGCCGGAAAAAATAAATTAATTTGCAGAGCTGATTGTAATTAACACTTGTACCTACAGACCAACACCAACTACAGGGAGCCACCCTGAACCTATACGAAAGCATAGTAGCGTTGTAGAGTTTAGACACTTGTCTTTTAAGTGGATACACTTATGATTAGATGAACGGTTTCTTAACTAAGAAGTTTCTTACCACTAGAGGGCTCAAAATTGCTGTGTGATTTCATGCATGAAAGCATGCATAAACATATATATACATATATACATACATACACAATGTATGATATATGCACATCATTCATATGCATGTGTTTTATTTGTGTGTACACATGTATAAACACACATACATGCACATACATATATACACACTTGTATTTTAATAGATCTATTTTTTTTTATTTTAAAGGCTTTGAATATTTAAATGCAATTCAAATATTTAAAGATTTTTTTAATATAACTTTGAAATTCACCATATAAAGGTGAAATGTTTCTTTAATTTCATAAAATAATTGCAATTTTTAACTTTGTTCTCAGATGCCCGGATTTACACAGAATGTTCATTTCATCAAATTGAATAGTGAAAACAATCACAACAAAATACAGTTCAAACTTCCATGACCAATGACTGCTTTTACCTTACGTTTTATTAAGATATCTAGATGACACTGAATAACATGGGCATAGTTCATTTTTTCATAAATGACTTTCCACAGAATGTAATGCAGTGTTGCAGAATCTATCATGCCAAGCATTTTTGTTTGATTATATGACATATTCACATGGGAAATCTTAGAGGCCTTAAATAAATAAAACGTTCCTGGAAAGCTGACTGTTTTCTTCCACTAATGTGACAACTGTAATGAAGAGAGAAATGGCTTACAATCATTTTTAAGTAATGCATGATCTTTGGAGATAGCGCAACCCAGTTCCTCCACAGTATGATGATGTAATAATGAATCATTTACCCATGCAGTCCAAAAGATAATTAACATAATATTTTCAGTCAGACTTGACATATACAAAAGTTCGAGGTATCAATATTTTCTAAATGTCAGCAAAGTTATAATCATCTAAGTATAAGAAATCTGCTCAAGAAACCAATATTTCAAGAACAACAAAGTTTCAGACTATCATGATTAACAACAATGTATGTTGTTGTAGAAATAGGAACCCAGACACCAAAATGTTTTGCTGACATTTATTGCTTTACAGAATACTCAATTTTGAATAGAGTTTCTTCGGAGTTTTTTCCTGTATTGAAAATTGTGGAAAAGCAAAAAAAAAAAGAAGAACTCTTTTTGCAGCACTTCAGTGTTTTGATTGTTTGTGAAAAATTGTGTTGAATACGATCATGTATGTATACTAAAGTGAATGAGTATTTGCATAACTGAACCAAATCTTTCAGACTTTGATACAGAATAGTGTCTTTGAATTTGTCTGGGCTACATGTGATTACTGCCTACATTATCACTAGTACAGTTAGATACTAACAATTGAATAAAGCTTTAACATATTCATTTTCTAGCATCATCACCTTATGTGTGCTTTCTTCAATTGTTAAAAGTCCTAGCAGATGTTTCACCTTCATAAAATGGTAAATTCTTCAAAAAGCAAAATAAAGTAATTGGGGGGAGGCAGGAGAAGTTTAGACTGAATAGTAAAGTAGGCTGGAAATACAATTCTATCACCATGTACACTTAACTAAACTTTAAAAGTACAGCTGATTATAGTCCCGTTTTTGTTAATACATTTACTTTAAAATGAAAAATATGTGCAACTAAGCTAAGATATTTTTGCTTTAAGGATTTTAACTCTTGCATGTTTTGCTTTAAAAATTTAGCTTTACTGATTGTGCATGATGTTAGATTAGAAATATAATGTTCTAATAAAAAAATATAATCTTTTGTGTACTTATGCTTATGTGTAATGCATTCTTAATTTACCAGTCTATTGTCTGAACTTGGTAAACAACCTGGCACATTGGATGACAGACATTAAAAGTGGTTTTATTACTGACAGACAGGGTTGGCTGGCATATTCATCACATCACCTTTGGTTCCAGGAGTAAATCATCCTGATATCAATAAAGTAGGCTGGAAAGTATTGAAACTCCTCTTACTGGACTAAAATGATAAGTTTTATAAATTTAAAACACATTTCCATAACTGGAAGATCCACCTCCTTAACCACAGCCTACTGAAGTAGATGAAATTATGCCAAGAGTAAGGTTCTATCCAGATGGAGTTAGCTGTTCCATTAGGATCCTAAGAAAAAACATCCTTATTATATCACACCACTGTACAAATTAGCTCTAGTGATTTCACATTTATATTATTATCCTCCATATAAGAAGGACATCAAACTATTAGAGACTGTCTAGAGGAGGGCGATCAAGATGGTGAAAGTCCTCAAGGGCAAGACTTACAAGGTGTGGTTGAGGTCACTTGGTTTGTTCAGCTTGGAGAAGAGAAGGTTGAGGGGTGACCTCATCGCAGTCTACAACTTCCTCAAGGAGGGTAGTGGGGGGGGAGGTGCTGATCCCCTCTCACTGATGACCAGCGATAGGACACAAGGAACTGGAATGAAGTTGTGACAGGGGAAGTTCAGACTGGACATTACAAAATGGTTCTTCACTGAGAGGATGGTCGGTCACCAGAAGAGGCTCCCCAGGGGAGTGGTCATGGCACCAAGCCTGTCAGCATTCAAGGAACATCTGGATGATGCTCTTAGTCATATGGTTTAGTTTTAGGCAGTCCTGTGAGGAGCAGGGAGTTGGACTCGATGATCCTTATGGGTCCCTTCCAACTCGAGATATTCTGTGATTCTATGATTCTATTTCTGTAATCCTCCCATAAGAGTTTGTCACTCCTGAAAGAAATAAGACTTAACTGACCACATTAGCTACATCTGCAATTTTCTTGATAGTTGATACATCATCACTACCTTACATCTCAGCATCCTTTGCAGAGGAAAAGTCAATCTGAGTTAATGTTGTATAAATATTTATTAGTAACCATCATAAAATGAAAATAGCAGTCATTTTCACAAAGATCCTACATGCCACAAGATTTGTACTGGGTACAAGGAACTGCAAACACAAAATTTCTTATAAGAGTGAGGATTAGAACTCTTAACTAAATAGGTGATATTTTTACCACCTTCAAATGAAGTAAGAAACAATTTTATATCGCCAGTGGTTTACACTACTTTTTGCAGTAGTTACGCTAATTCAGTGTATTTTACGATTAACTCTTGCAACTTTTCAGCTCCAGGGATTACAGCTGAATAGGTTGTTTGTAATTAGTTTTATCTATAGGCCTATATCAGTGTACAGAGAAGTCTCTAGAAATTAGAGTAATACATGTTTCAATGCATAGAATGGAAAAAATGAAGTAATATTACATTGCCTTGATGACAAATGTCAAAGTCTCTTTGAGTATTTATTGTTCTTTCAATACATATGTATATGTTAAGGATTTTCTCTTCTTTATAATCACGTCAGCAAAAAAATAAATCATGCTGTGTATTTGCTTTACCCAATTTATGGGAACTTTGTTTCTATGGCTATTGAATTTCAACAGAACTGAATATGTCTCATTATTTGGAGAAAATAAATGCTGTCCAACTCATTAAATCTAGATGAGATGAATATATTCTAGTTCTATTTTGTAGTGTATTATCCAGGAAGCATTTAGTCCATCAAGCTTTAGGCATTTTATTAGCTAAAACAGTCAGTCTCCATATGCTCTCTCTTTCACCAGTGGAGAAAGTTCTTATTGTTGCCTTTGCTTAGGTAGAGCTCCCTAATGTCATTTAATGCAGATGTCATTTGGTATAAACAAAGATGGAAGAGGCAAAGATGGAAGAGATGGAATTTTAGCTTCAGTACATTATTTTTAATCCGTTGGCAACAATGAGCTTTCAGGTGTGATGGGATATGATAGTTTTAATGAACTTTTTCTTAATTGGACAATATTTGATTTTTAATCTCTACATAATATCTACATAACAATATAACCTCACAAGTGAATGGCAGTCATATATTATTTCTATATCTGTCACATCAGTCTTCTAAAATAAGAAATTTTCTATATTACAAGTGCATTATAGATATGAAAGTTGCCAAGACTTTCTATTATAAACATGCCATTTTTAGTCCAGTGGCTCTTGTTACTCTATGCTTCCCCTCATCCATGAGCGTGTTCTGTGCCACTGCTATGACACCCTATGGAGTTAAGAAATGCCAGGCATTAACCAAACTTAACTGGCTAAAGTGGCAAATATAAGCTATCAGACTGAACACAGATTTTATAAACTTTATTTAAAAAAAAAAAAACACGTTAAATATGTGGTTTAAGGGATTAAAACCCTTTGGTATAAACACATACAAAGATGAGAGTTCATTTCCATTTTAAATACTTACTAACAGGCATACCAAGTGGGGTAAACATGTAGGACAAGATCCCAGGGCTCAGGATTACAGGGATCTAACAGCAGTCAATCCAAAGCAATGACAGCATGCAACAGAGGCAGGAGGTCCACTTATAAATATCTTTGTTGTGAGCCATGATGAATCTGTAAGCATTGTTGCTAATACGCACAATGATCCTGTTTTGTTTTTTGTGATTTGTACTTTTTTATGGGTATTCATCTCACTTGCAATGACACAGTCCCACAGTAATTTTATTTTTACTGTTTCAACATATGAATTTTTCTGTTCTAGCTTAAACCTCTAAATGAAAATAAGAACATCAAGAAGAATACAAATATTTAGAAGTTTTGAAACAGGAGTCTTCCTACTTGGCTTCAATATTACAAACAAAATACTCCACAAAAAAATTTACAGGAAACATAATCAGGTTATTTTTATATATATAACATGAAACTTTCTATAACATCATATATATATCTGTTTATTATCAACATAAACAATGGCTATGTAAAGATTTTCACCTTAACTTGTGATTTTTAAGTATTGGAAAGTATGTCTTTATTTTTCACTTTTGTAATTGCCAAATTTCAAATTACATACCGTTATTTTGTTTATATATAATTTATTAGAAACAATAAATTATATATTCCTAAATACTCTTTATATATATTCCTATTACATATCCCTAAACATTTCTATTCAAAATTCATTCAAATTGCCCATCACTAGAATATGAAGACAATCTCTCTTATTGCATGAATGCTTTGCAGTTTGTGTTAATATCTTTTATACAGTTTCCTTTCTCTCTCCACTATTTTTTCCCTTAAGTAGTTTGTATTGAATGACTTAAACCCCCTTGAAGTCAATAGAACTGTTTTCATCCAGTAGGTCCATGGACGTCTATCTTCTGTCTGAAGGGTTTAAAAAAAAAAGAAGAAAAGTTTCTGTATGTGAAACATTTAAAGCAATTTGTAACTTCTCTGAAAAAAATGTTTAAAAGTCCACATATTCAGAAAAGTGATCAGGGCTGCAGTAGAAAGATTCCCATTGACTTACTGTATGCTTGGATGAGGATTGGTGGCCTAAATCTGCAATATTGAAGCAATGCAGCTCTCTCCCATTGAATTTAAAACAAATGAAACATTAATGCAGCAAGGTAGATAAACATAGGCTTTATTTTGAGCATATGAGTTGTTCCATTCACTTTGGTTGAATTTAAAGTCATGCACGCACTTACAAACATACATAGTAACTTCATGATATAAGTCTTAGTGAAATGTAAATAAAAATCAGTTATATTTTGCAACCTGCATTAAAATAAGAAAGTGATTCTGTATCTTATAAGTGATTAAAGTAAAAATGGTCTCATATTTTGGTACCTTTTCATGTTTCCAGTGCTGCTTTCACTGAAACAAAACAACAAGATGAATAAACCCCAAAAGTAATTAATAATCTGCCACCACTTCCTTCTGGCTCAAAATGGTAACTAAATAATTTAGATAGACTTGTACTACTGATGAGCTGTCTGTTTTAACCTCACTGCACTAAGGAATACCCTTTGTCTCAGATAGGCAGCATTACGTCTAATCCCCATGCTTTTTTGGGGGCCAGATAGCCTTTGTCTGCAGCTGACACACAGATACATGTTTTCATGGCAAACTCTGAGGGTATGTGCCAAATCATTCTGGCCAATTTATCCTGGCAGTAAGTTTTATGTGTTTACCCTCCCCCACCAGGAGACTTTCCAATTCAGGGGTATTTTGTAGTAATTGATTTCAAGCGGCTAGAAATATAAAGCACTGGAATAATTATTTTTTGTTGGTGAAGTAAAATAATTTCAAGAACAAACTCTAAGGCATTTGCTAAACTCTAGGGAAAAATCAGTTGAAGTTCCCAGTGTAACTTTGTATTCTTAAAGGTAATAACTATTGCGTGAAATCTCGCTGTGCTGAAAATTAATTTGCAATCTACTGGCATATGCATTTTTATATGGTAAACCTTCAAAAAGTATTTTTACTAGGAATGATTACTATTGCAAAAATATTAGAGATATGACTTTTGTTACCTTTCCATTGGCAAAAAACCTACCATTATAACAGTATTATACCTGTAAAAATTACTTTTGCTGGAATAGCTTATTATTTGGAAAATTGATTACAAGTTATACTGGAAAAAAGTGCCGTTTGTTGGCGGTTAACAGTAGGAGAGTTTACTAGTATAATTCTACTTGGATGTATTTGTCTTTCGTGATCTCAAGTAGTATACATTTTGGCAGTGAGCAAAATGAGCAGAGCAACTAAAATTTTGCTACATAATTTAATATAAATCACGGTTAGCACAGAAAAATCAGTACCTTTATCTTCATTGTCTCATTCTTGATTTCCCTTTGTCCCCTGTGCAACATGTTTACTTGCCCCCTTTCCATTCCTTTTCGAGCAAGATTTCTGATCTTCTCCACTAAAAACACTCTCATTTGCCAGCTGAACTATAGCAAACTTCCAAGCTTCAAAAATCCTGAACAAGGTCCTATATTGTAAGACTACATTTAAAATTATGACCTGTTTTCACTAGTTTTAATGTATGAGAACAACCAAGACTGTATTAGACTCTTTGAGAGCATGACTGACCTCTAGCAGAGCTGTCCTTATGACCACTTAGGGTGTGCTGCATTGTTCCAGGTCTTTTGGTTCACAAGAAGGGGACCAGGCTTGACAACAGAATCAAAGAAACTAATTTTGCTGTTAATGTCTCTTTTTTCATATTTCGTTTATCCTAAAGTGCCAAAATTTCAAACAAGTAAGACAGTTGGTGGTGGGTGGACAAAATGAGACATAAAATAGTGATACTGCTAGAGCAGTTATAATAACTGAGATTGGATATGCTGATTCCTTGAAAAATACCCTGTTCACCATGCTGTTAGAGGAATACATCCTGAAGCATCTGGAGTGATAGCTGGCTGAATTCAGTTTGTAGAAGAGATGCTTCACCGATGTCCTTTATAATATAGACAGTGCTAAGAGGTACACAATCAGTAACACCACAAATTGACCTAAGCTACACAAGGAGATCCTGCTATTTCTCACATACTATGTTACATAATTGTTTAATTACAATGGAATTAATTTGTACCTAGTTTTAACCCCTGAATTATCTATTTTCCTATTTAAAAAAAACCCAAAACCAAAACCACAAACAACAACCCCCCCCCAAAAAAAACAGAAAATACTACTGTTATTGTAAGGCAATTGAAATCAAGTCTTCAATTTTTTTTCATTCTGAGAAATAAAAGGCCTTTAAATTACTGTAGAAAGATCACCATGGAGATGCCTTTTTGGGGTAAGTGTCTAGCCACTGGACTTCCATGGAGCATGCCCTGATCCACGTAGTCAAATCCTTGGAAGGGATGAAAAATGATCTTGTCCTGAGGTTATCTTGTTTTTTACGTTGATCTCTGGATAGGTCCTCAGCTAACCCCAAGATATAAAGAAAACAAGAACAGCTTATAAATCTGATCTACAGATTCAGGAATGAAGACCTGGGAGCAATTTAGTTCTGTATTCCTGAAGAAAAGTCAAAAAAAGCCTTTGTAAATTTTGATGAATATTGTGAGAATAGGAGGAGGCAGGTGATCCCTGTCGAGACAGCAGTACATTGATTTCCTACACACACTTTCTCCTTCTACCACTAGAAAGGGAGTTTTGGCCAATATATTCATGTTACAACAAATAGTATGTTCAAATTATTACCGATTTTAAGCTACCATCCTCAGTTTACTGCAAAAAGAAGGCCACTACACAGTAATGGTCTATAATTTGAAAGGGTTTAGCAGTTGTCCGTGCTTTTTTCTGTGAAGACTGCAACTATAAACACTTGGCTTTTAGTTTGGCAATGCATATAATGTAGGTGCAGATAATAAAAGGAATATAAATATGGGAAAATAGATAATCAGGTCACTTTCTGTCTAATATGTCTTTAGCTTTTTTCCCCAACCCTGGGTTTGATTTTCCTAAGAGGAATATTGCTGCAATCTTGGAGAAGTTCCATTGAAACTTAAAATTTTTTACTGGTGAAGAACTTCTGCTGTATTTAAAGAAGCAACAACTGGATAATTTAATCAATAATAATAATAGTTTAACTGACAGATTATCGGAGGAAAAAAGTTTCACAAACAGAGGGCAGAAGTTAAAGACTTGAAAAAGACTTCTGAGTTCATCACTAACTGTAATTTTAGTGGAGCCAAAGTTTACTGGGAATCGCAGCAATCGTTCAGTAGTGAAAAACTGCCAATAATAGCGGCATCATTTTGGACAAAGATCATATCTGTTTTCTTTTACCTAGTCAAGATGTTTAAGAGGTATCATTTTTCATCTAATGATTATTGGTCTCTGTTGTATTTCCCATAAGGGGAAAAACAAACTGTTCATTCTGTTAGCCAGAGGAGAAAGATCAATCACCTCTACAAGAAACAGGAGGTTGAGTCTTGTTCCACAAAGTGGACTTTATCAGATTAGGTATATTTACTAGAACTTTACCTCAATTATTCTGCAGATTTTTATTTCTTAAAATATATGCTTAATTGCTTTGGTTTATGCCTCTTCCTAATCCCTTTCATTTCTAAGCACACCTTTCATGTCAGTGGGAGAGATTAGTTTGAATGCTAGTATCCACACCTCCACCAGCCAAGAGCGTTTTTAGAAATAAGGCTGGCAAATTGAATTTGTATTCCATGCTATCACTGAACTAACTCTTACTGAAGTTATAGAAGAGACGAGAAAACGAATCAGGATCCCACAACAGCTTGAACAACCTCTGGTTAGATATGCCAGTCTAGAGTTGGCTGAAAAAGAAGAGCTGAGCAACAGGTTACAGATTTGGAAAGAGGAAAACTCTGCTGATACAGACTTTTTAATTCTTCCATTGGTCCTTTCTCCATAGAAATGATGACAGTGGGAGTAAGGCTGTACTACTGGCCTCCACAACTATTTTCACTTGTGCTTCAGACCATGAACAATGCAAGAGGCTGATATACCACAGGACAGTGTCCTAGGTTGCTTGCATTTTGCTAAAAGCTATTTTATTGCCCCCCACCCATGACAAAAACACAGCTTGCCTTAAACTCCCCATGACCTCTACCACTAGAGGGCTGCACTTTATACGATATGCCCCCCTAGACCTCAGTTATCACTGCTCCAAGCAGTGAAATAAGGAGAAATAAGCACATTCTGAACCATATCTGTAATAATTAATACTTTTATTAATATTAAATATTTGTTGAAATGTTTATTATATGCAGCTATTTGCTTAGTTAAATAGAACTGCTACTAAGAAACTAGCTGAGAGGCTAGTTATACAGCTTCAGCTAAATTCTTCAAAGATGAACCTGACAAACTATAAAAAACCTACTTATAGGTACCAAAAAAGTTGAAAAAGCTTGTTTTAGTGGGACTGGGAGATAACATATTGGGAAATTAGTAAACAAAAGGCATTCTGTAGAGACAAGGGGAAGCACTTGTGAAACAGCTGTTGGTAAAGAAACAGATTAACGCAGGACAGACATCTGCTGAGACTGAGGAAATTAGGTTTCAGGATTACCACTTTTTCCTCTAAGCTTATGGAAGATAGATACACAAACAACATACACTCCGCTGTCACGTTAAAACCCTTTTTTATTCCACGCTTTAATATTCCTGTTATTAGGATGAAACAATACTTTTGTTTAAAGAATGCAATCAAGTAAATGTTTCATAAGCTAATTGGAGCTCCCAAAGGGAAGACTTGCAGGTGCTGAATCCAATCAGATCTGCCACATAATTAAAATTGGTGCAGGGGGCACAGTAAAACAGATGTGGTCTTAAAACCAGAGAATTGTTTGATTCAATGTTACTACAGATGAATGAGACATATTCAGTGAGATAAAGGGAGCAGTGTTAGCATTTATCCAGTTCCACTGCGGAAATTGACTCAAGATGGCTTCATTCGAACATTTTTTTTTGTCTTCAAAATTTTCTATAAGTGGTTTGCTTAGTTTACAAATAAGAGGCCTCTTAGGACTGATGATCCTACAAACTGGACCTGAGATTTTCAAGTCATGCTGTGCTCTTTCTGGCTCAAATACTAATTAAAATTCTTCAACTGGAACTTAGTAAAGAAAATGGAAGAGCTAGAACCAGTCCCCAGCTTGCTGTACCATAATTGTGTCAGCAACCGCCAAGGTAACAGAAGCCTAAAATTTTATTTCAGTCAGTAAACTAAGCAATTATGAGTCAGAGTATCTTAGATACAAAGGGTATACGATGAGTAAGAAAGTTCCATTTTTATACAATCATTTTTCTGACCATATATGCTATCAAATTGTTACTGAATCAGCCACATTTATTTCACCTGCCTGTGAAGAGGCTAGATATTGTGTTCCTGGGACACAATTCCCAAAGAAGTCATTAAAAGTTTCCTATGTACAGTGCTGGATTGAGTTCTTAATTTGTGAATGCTTTTGGGCAGGAGCCTGTTTAGATATTAAAGTGTCCACATTTTAATACCCTATAATGCATTACATATATGGCTTATAATTTATAAATAGAGGTGGTGTGCTGTATTATATATTATACGTGAAATTTTATTTTAAGTACTAAAAATTGTTTCGGGCAGTATTAATGGTGATTACTAAAACTAAGGCTGAGTCTCACAGGGAGCTTAGAATGGAAATTGGATTTCATCCACAACCAGCCAGGTTTTAAGCTTGCATAGTACGAGGAATCAAGTCAGCAGCCATTCCGCACACACGCATATCAATACGAATTTAGCACAGAGCATGGTCTAATGGAATAAATACATATTTCTAAATTCTGTACAAAATTAATGCTCTAGTACTGACTGCTACCGCTAGGTTATATCGGCTTGAGAAATTTTTTCAAAGGCAATGAGTCAATTAAATAGCGAAGAGTCGAGTAAAAACGCTTTGATAGTATGTAGACAATCCCCCCCCAGGTCTCCCACCCCCCTGCACCTTACAATGTTTCAAGCTTCAACCTGAATAATTTTAGATTTGTAAGCAGAAATAACCTTCGTGGCAGTGAAACATCTTTGAATTTTCTATGAAATATTTACACAAGAAATGCCGCTCTGTGTCACACAGCTCCAGCTAGCCCGGCTGTCACACCATGAAAATAATATCTCTATTATTTTTCCTACAAGCCTGCGCGATGCAGCCCCGCGCGCCCAAGGCTCCCGGCGCGGAGCGGCAGCGCTGCCCCCCGCCTGCTACCGGCGGCGGCCGGCAGGAAGGGCCCCGTCCACGCCGGCCGGGTCGCGCCGCGCCGCGCTGAGGTGGTGCAGCCAGCCTCAACGAGGACACCTCCCCGCTACCCCACAGCCTCCTCGGGCAAGCTCAGCCGTCCTCCCACGCAGCTGCAGGCCTGCGAGGCGCAGTGTGTCACCCAGGTGACGCCGCATCACGGCAGGGACCCTCCCGGGGCGGGAGCCGGCCTCCACACACGCCCTCCCCGCCGTCGTCGTCGTCGCGCCTCACCCCCCGCCGGCCGCCGCAGAGGTTAAACTACCCCTCACCTCCCCCACAACGGCTCTTCCACTCACGGCCCGTGATTGGCTATACGTTTCAATCCCAACCTCGCTCTCTTTTGTTCCGATTGGCGGGAACTCCTGCCTGTCTTCGGAGGAGGCCCCGCCCTTCTTTTTATCCCGGCCTCCCCCTCCCCCCT
>VZTQ01006144.1:0-12088 GCA_013400755.1 Pelecanoides urinatrix | reverse complement strand
CCGTACTTGCACCCCCTCCCACGGCTGTAACCTCTCCTGCCTTTTGGGTGTCTGCGCTGTAGCCGAGGGTGGCGGCCCCCAGCCCCCGCCCGGTCGGCCATCCATCCATCCATCCATCCAACCGCCCGTGCGCCCGGCGGCGGTGCTGGGGCGAGAGCGGAGCGGCGCGGCACAGGCGGCGATCCCCCCTCTCCGCCCCCGTGCACGCGAGCCCGTCAGTGAGGGAGGGCGCGAGAGCCCGGGAGCGGCGGGCAGCCGAGCCGCAGCGCCAGGCGCGGCACGAGGGCAGGCAGGGACGGACGGGGGCTCAGAGGCAGCGTGAATCATCTCCCACTCACTCCCTCGCCCACCATTTACANTACCTGCCTGCCTGCCTCCCCCCCTTCCCCCCCAAACATTCCCATTTCTCTAATGTTATCATTCATCAAAATGGCGTCGGTTTTCAGCATCTACCAGTCTTTTTATTTAATATCCACGCCGGGGCTGCACAGCCGTGACCCTACGGAGACGAGGAGGGAGCACAAGGGGTTTCTGCAGCCCGGCTGTCTTCCTCGCCCGTTTAACGATGGGCAAAAATAAATGGCAGCTGGAAGGAGACGGCAAACGCACTTTCCTCCTTCCACATCCTCTGGGTCGCAAGTTGAATTTCAGCCTTGCCGTGCGTTTTCCTCCTCCTTGGCCTCACTTCTATTGTCAGCGCGTCCACGGCGTGTTTGCCGTGCTGGGGGCGAGGGCTGGCTGGTGGCGGGGGGAGTCGCCTCTCGGCTGCGGGGACTCGCTAGTTAACATCCTGCTCTTCCTGGAGGAGATGAGTTATAACGGGACCAGCATCTCCTCTATCCATTTGCACCGGAGTCTTCATAACAATGCACCGAGGCAGAGGTGAATTCATTCGCCCAATATTAAGAGCAGCGGTCTGGCTGTACATAGTGCACGATTCAGCCGGCTATGTTAATACGGGTGGCATGACTGTCACACATAGGCACTTCTTGAGACCCTTATGGTCTCGGATAAGAGAAGTAAGATGAACTGGGATCGTTCCTTCCGCTTAGGGGAAAAAAATAACTTTGTGAAACAGGTTTCTTGATAAAATCTTGATATCCATGCCAATGGGACGTTGCCTTAATTACTGGGGAGAGCTGAACTCTGGGGAACCAGCGGACCATTATTGTCTTGCACTTTCTCGGAGCCCGTTACGGAAGGTCCTTAGACTTAAGCGTAGCTGGATTTAGCAGTGAGGTGAGGGCACAGACAATTGTGCAGTTGCCGAATCAGACTGGGAATCCTTTTTTCTTTTTCCCCTCCATTCATTATATATATTTTTTTCCTGTTCCGATTGTGTGCTTTAACGCTAGTGGTGGGTAGAGGACTGGCGTTGTCTATCTCGTCACCTTTTAAGTGTATTTAAAATAAGTGACTTAGGCTTTTGATCAATTGGGAAAAATTCTTCTTAATGTCCTTTAATTAATGAGCTTAAAAGAGATCATTGTTGCTTAAGAAGTGCTAAAGGAATACATCAGGATTACTTAGGCAAGTGATTCCATCCACACCGTGTTGTTTTCTTGGCAGTGGCTGAAATGCTTGGAATAAAACCCAACATTTTGGGTGGGTTATTTGGTAGCAGAGTAGTCGTTTTGCTCACTTAAGAAGAATGCAGGCAATAGCTAATTGCTATTCTCATGTATTTGCTAATGCCAAACAAATAGCCCATCAGAATTTACAATTCATTGCTTCTTAGTTTTGGCATTCTTTTGCAGTATTTTCAAGAAAGGTTGTAGTTGTCACTAGGCACGTTTTCGTGCGGGGCTTTATTTTTTTTAAAGAGGTCCGATCATTTCTGCATGCTGTGGTTACCATTTGGAAAAAATCCACCTTTGAAATATAATTTGGATTTTATTCTTGTTCTTTTACGGATTTAAGGGATCTGTGTGGATTCTTTAATTTGCCCAGAATAAACATACATATTTTAAAATGTCAAAGGCATAATCTAAACATGTCTTATAGAATGACGCAACTGGTTAGATGTAACAATGAATTACTGGATGAGTTTAAAGATGTAACATTTTGTTTGTTTGTGGGTCTGGGGAGGAAAAATCAAAGTTTGTAAGCCATATTAACCATGCATATCTCAATTTTTCAGAGGATGGCCAGTATTTTCTAAAGGTCCTCATACCTAGTTATGCTGCTGGATCTATAATTGGGAAGGGAGGACAGACAATTGTTCAGTTGCAGAAAGAGACTGGGGCCACCATCAAGCTGTCTAAATCCAAAGATTTTTACCCAGGTAGGTGCAAAAATTAGCCAATTCTTTATTTTTAAATCCCAAGGGATGTATGTACGTGTCAGTGTGTTTTGTATATTGACGACTAAGCTTCCAGTGCAGCTGGAAAAGTATGTTACAAAGTATATAACAAAGTGCAGCAGTGAATATAAATGTTCTGTCTGTCTTGGTGTATGTAATGGACTGGGCACTAACTGCTTGAAATATGTTTAAAGATGTTTACAATGTTTCTGCAAAAGAAAATTTTCATTCACAGTTTGATTGCTTTGTTTTTTAGTTTAAAAAAAAAATCTAGCTTTAAGGAACCAACTTGACAGCTGGCATAAAAAATAATTGTTTGTTTGAAGTTTCCAGACATTGTAATGACAATTAAGCTAGAATGAGTAAAAATGAGAGGCCGTCTCTTAAAAGAATGGGCCATTTACTTTAAATCCATTATGTACCTTCTTTCTGCTTCACTGCTTTGTTCACTGGCTCTGGAGTGAAGTAAAGAGGACAAGTGCTGCTCTTCAGATATTCTTTATATTATGTTTATCATGATGGTGGAAGAAAACTATTAGAAAAGTGAAATACTTTGGATGAATAAAGAAATGAGTGTTTTATCAACTGTATTAATGCACAAGAAAAGTTTTTAATATTTGCATATAGCAATAAAAAATACCTGATTTAGCATTTCTCCTTTATAAGATTTCTGAAGAGGGAGTCTTACATAATGATATGCAAGATTTTAGCTGCTGCAATTGAATAATGTTTTTTTTCCTAAAGATGAACAAATTAGCGTCTGTAATTGAACTTTGTTCTGAAGGACTTTTTAAAAACTGATGCGAAATAATAACATAGCTAACACTCTTTTTGGTGTTTTGATTTTGTTATTTTGAAGACTAACTGGTGATTTAGAATTGAGTTGACTAGCTGTTACCAACTCTTTTCTGTTGGAAAAATAAGAGCTGCTTTGCATTTGATCTAGTTTAACAAGATGACTGAATTCTACAAAATAGTGAAGGCAGTCGATGTGGATGTAAACAGAATGCTAACATTGGAGCATTTAGCTTTCCTGTCCTCTTAACTCCAGTGTCAGGCAGAAGTGGATAACTTTTTATTAATGGAGAGATTGTGTTCTATTTACAGTGATGATTTTTGATGTGGAAATTTTAATGCACCTGTTGTACATCTCCTTAATGAATAAGTTTATAATACTTAAATGTCAGAGGTTAAAGTGATGCATGTAGATTTTTCCTATTGAAAGATACAGCTTATGAGCCGATGCTTGTTGTCTCTGAGGTTTTTTTTTCTTTTTTATTTTTCTTTAGAAATGTAGAAAAAATGGTCTTTTATTTTGAAAGGTATATTAGGGTGGGAAAAAAAAATCAATGTAGAATTGTGAAAACTCTTGGAAGAAATAAAAGCATTCAAAAGAGCCTGATTGCGGAATTAATAACATAATCTGGGTAAAGAGCCGCAATAGTAAATTAAATTCACTGTCAATAGATGAAAATGAAATAGATTTTCTGCATTATACATGAGGTGGTATCAGATATGCAAGGATGTTACAGAAAATTGGTGTTTATGAAGAATATTCCAAATACCAAATTACAACCCTTTTCATTTTACTACAGTTTATTTACACTTACTTGGAAAGGACGCTCCAAAGATTAGATCTTTTGTTCAGTGCTCTAGCATAGTTCTTCTGTTTTCTGATTAAATCAGAATTACATATTTTTTTGTGTAGCAAATTGTAAAGATACAGCAGTAGTAGCAGAAGAACTGTTGAAAAATAAGAATTAGCCAGCTAGAATGACATGAGTAAAAATGTTTGTGACATAAATACATTCTCTCTTAAAATCAGTAGTAATAATAAATAACTAGGGCAGCGAGGCTCAAGCAGTTTCACTGTAACAGGTGCAAATGAAGTTCCAGTTTGACTTCATACAGTCTGCTTTGAATTTGCAGCCACATTGTGTCATATAGAAAATGAGTGTTTTAAAGAAGTTGGTGACTGATACTTGCTAAAGCATGGAACAGGGATGAGAAATGGATTCCGCTGTGGCTAGCTCTCATTAGTCTTTCTGTTTGCGTTTGACCACCAGCCCATGGAATTTTCGGAGGTCCTGGCATTCCCTGAGCTGATGGCTTTTGGGCTTCTTCCAGACTCTTGTGCTCATGTAGCATTAGGGAATACAAACCTTGTGAAATAGCTAATATAAAGATAAGGTTTATTTTTCTTACGAAGTTTCATAAACAATTATTCTGTTTTCCTAACAGAAGTTACGTAGTCCGTACCTCTGATGCTTGTGACTATAAATGTGTTTAATGTATATTTCGCTATGGAATGTTCTCTTGACGAAGCTTCTGTGAAACTTTTCTGTATTTCCAAAAAGTTTTAGCACAGCCTGAGTAAGTTGCTGTTTGGAAAGGAGGAAGTTGGTTGTAATACAGAAATCATGACTAGATCCTATGATCTAATAGTGTTGTGTTTGTTTTTCCCCCCGCCCCCCTCTGTGATATAGGACTTCAGTATGCAGACTGATTTCTGTTGGAATTATTTTTGTGCATCAAAAGGTGACATAATTACTCATGAATTATATGGCAGCTCTAATTACAAGAAATTGAAGGAAAAAACAGCTTTTCATTGAACATTTTAGTTTATAAAATAGGAAGCAGTATATAAATACATTACTGTCCACTACAGTCTTATTTTTTGAGTACACAATTTATTGTTCTCTTTTCAGGTTACTAGCTGACTTTTTCTAATTGTCTGGACTTCTGCAATTTTACTTTGGTTATTGTGCTTAGATTATCCCTGATTCTTTTCTGTTCAGGCTTGTCCCGCTAGATTAGTGGAAATGAAATTAAAATGGCAAAATATGCCCTACTTTTGAACTAAAAGGTGTTGATCCTTTCTTCAGAGAAGTACAGAGTGTGTATTGACTAGTAGGTTCTGGTCTAAAATTTAAATACAGATGTAGCAATGCTATTTTAATATTAATGAAGTGAACTTCGTAAAGAAAGTGGCCATTCTGTGAAGCTATTTTAATGTATGGTTTTATTTTGAATGATATAAAAACCAGCCACTATTTCTGTTGTATTAAGCTCTCATTGTCTTATCTGTTTCTCCATTCTGAATTATAGTGAGCACTGGACTGAAAACTACTCTGGACATATATATTTTTTTCCATTGTGAATGCTGGCGCGCACTCGTATTTGCTCTCTCTCTCATGCACTCTTGCTCTCTTTCTCTCTCTCTGCACTCCCACCCCAGTCTCATACATACAAACACACTCACATGCACACACATGCACAAAATTATGTTACATCGCATCATGTTGTTTATCTTGCAACAGGATCTTGCCTGGTCTGAACTTGGTGCTTGAGTGAATTTGAGCTCGGTCAGTGTTTTTCAATTTATTGGAATATGAAGTCATATGTGTATTGAAATTAGATCATATTAGGAGCAGAGATTAATAAAAACATAATTAAATGGGGATAAGGTTTTACTGCTTTTAACAATAGATTAGCTGTGTTGTTTTTATAGCAGATTTCTAATCAGTAGTGATCTAAATGTTTGGAGAATACAAAACGTGGGAGTTTCCTCCCCCGCCTCATGTAGAAAGTGTATGAAGAGTTGTGTGGCTATGTTATGTTTTTACCAAGTGACTTGTATTTGAGATGTTTTGTGTTTGAATATCAGATTGTTTTGAATCATTCATGTTCAACAACTCATGGGAGATCGTCTAGCTAATCTTTGTGCAACTGCCCTTTTCAAAAGTCTCTTATTCTGACTCTTAAAAACCTTTCAAACACATTGCATGTGTAATTAACAACTTTACAGGAATTTATAATTAATAAATCCACTTTTCTAGCTTCATTATGCCTATTAAACTGTTAGGAAGGGGGAAGGTATAATATATCAAGTTTGGTTCACCATTATTATTTCCTTTATATAATAAAGGAATTGTCATGTTAATTTATAACTCTTAAAAATAACCTAAAGTCTAGTAGGGAAAAGAATTGGTTTTAAAAACCAACACCTGAAATAATGTTGAAATGAAATACTTCTTTTTCAGCTCTGGAAGGCAAAAAAGAGTAATGGAGGTAGAAGCGAGAATGGCCTTAGTTATTAGCTGCTTCTTGTCATGGTTCCTTGAAGGTGGTTTGTCATAAATCAATAAATGCATCTCACTTTTATTCTTGATACTTCTAATTTTTTCTAAAGTGTTAACATTAGCTAATTAGAGACTTCATAAGTATATATCTAAAATTTTCAGATTCTATTGTAAACGTTTACTTATATGAGTAACTTTGGGGATAATGGGACTGAGGAAATGACTAAATAGTGAGTAGAGATTTCAGAGGTGGAATCTAGAGCTGTGTAGGTTTGTAAAATAATCACTGGAATCACTGATCTTTCTACAGGTTTAAAAAAAAAACAAAGAGCGAGCAACCACCAAAAACCCCAAGTGTTGATTGCCAGCTGTTCAGAGAGATAATTCTCAGTTGGACAGTTGTCTGTTGCCTGGTTACTGGAACAGAATAAAAAAAAGTTAGCTTGTTAGCCAGCAGATCCTTAGTATTTTACATTTAAAAGGAAGCTGAAACTGAATATGTAACTTGGTATGATCTTGAGGTTGTTATATATCTAAGTTACCCAGTGTACTATCACTTAGCAGCTTCTCATTTGGTAGGCTTAGAGAACTTTTGAGTGGAAGTTTAAGTAGAAATTTTGCACTGATTTCTTCTACATGTAGGGGCTTATTGATCTTAATGAGTGAATAAATTTTGACACAGTAAACGGCTTTGGTTTGCAAGAAAGTGCTGTGTCTTTGTCTTGTATAAGAAAGGTTTAAAACAACTTGTCATAGATTTGGAATGGTTAGTCTAACTTTAGTAAATGATACAGACTAACTACATGTGCACTTGGTTGGCAAAATAAAGAACAAAGTAAGGATGGCTGTTGTCACAGGGAAATGCCATATTTAATAATTTTCAACTTTTTTCTTGTGATTGTTTTTGACTAGTTTTCAATATAATTGAAAACCAAATGATTCTCAGTAGATTAGAAAGCTTATGTAGATGAAAGTGCTTCTAGTAACAGCATTGTTTTTTGATAAAGTTGAGATTTCTGTAAAGCAACTATTCATTAAGAATATCTGTTTTCTGGACTCATGCATTCTGGGGTTGGGGGGTGGAACCAAACAAAATCAAAACCTAAGAAAAATAGCTGAAGTTGGTATGCACTGAAAATTTTAAATTTTCCTCTTTCATGAAGTTTAAGATTTCCATTCAATACTTTGATGGTGTTTTGCAGATAGATCAAAGTTTTAATGGATGTTTGTCAGAACATAGTTCTTGGAGCTAATATTTAAAAAATATAAACGGGGAATGTCTGCATCTCTTAATTGTTTTCCTCTTCTCCCTTGTGCAGTAAAAGAATCATGTTCCTGCTTTTCTCAATGGGTGCAACGTGTAACAAACAATACCTTTTTCAAATATTCTATGATCTTGTTTGTTCTTTAATTAATTGCATTAACTTAGATATTGTCCTCGGTAGTTGACCACAGAATTTATTTCGTCAGTGATCAGTAGCTTTTTGGCCAGGGGAGAAAACCTTGGATTTACTGAATTTGTCAGACTGGCTTTTAGAAATGGAGCACAGAGGAATTTGGAAGGAGGGTTTGCGCCTGCTTGATGTCTCATTTCTGACTTTGGACACAGCTCTAGCATAAAGTTAAGCAACATCTGTAAAGATTTGACTGGCAAACATCTCTCTGGGACTCATTGTTGCATCCTGCAGCAGGTGCAGTCAGCTTTGCAGTCTATCTTAGAAAGAGGTTAGTTTGTTTTTTAACATTTATCAGTAGGCCAGTGGGAGTTAATGACCTGGTGAGGAATATGGTAGTTGTCAGTTGTCCAGTGTTGGAGTGCTGCAGGTAATTGGGCTGGACTGGTGAGAGCTGTGGCAGTGTGCTTCTCACGTTGCACTGCAGCTGCTGTTGATCTTAATTAATCTGACCCTCAGAGGCTGCAGTGTCATGGTATAAAACGCAATACATGCTAGAAATGGAAAGGCTGCTTTTTTGACTTTTATTGATGGCCATGTTTTTAGGTAGGCCTTTTGGTTTTCTAATTGGATTTGTTTGACACTAGCGTAAAATTCTTAATGTGCTTCAATCTAAAACTATAATACACTTTTCCTGTTTATCAAATATATCTGGAGTAATGAAGCTGATAAACATGTTTTTGAAATGTCACAGCTATAATGGGCTTAGCAAAAATATTTGTGTTTATTCTGACAACGAAGAGAATTTTCTGTAAATGAAAAGAATTATATTGTTCGTGTTTTGTATGAATTTCTGGGGTATTGTAGCACGCTTTGTAGTGGGGTATGCTTGGTGCTCGTGCTGGCTAGCTCAGTCTTGTGATTCTTTTAAGGGTTTCTAGTAACATGGAAACATGTAAAATTGGAACTTGGTATTTGGCAGTTGGAATAAATGAGTGTGCTGTACATGTGCGAGACTATTAATTTACTATGGATGTACTACTGTCTTCTTCCTGACTGCATGACACGGCTTTAGGAAACTATTACGTTCCTTGCATTCATCCTGGATTTCAGGGCCATTCTGTCTTTCCATCCCCCAAAGGAAATATCAAACCAAAGTTCAGCCTAGAGGTCTTTTACATGTTGTATTACAGACTTGTAAGGTTCTATTCCATCCTGGTTTTGTTTTGATTTCAGGGGTATCTGCATCCCAATTTCTGATTATTCATAGCATTTTAAGGATTAACTCCATTGCTTGTATTTTAATTTAAAAATAGAGAAATGATTGTCAGGATACTCTTTTCAATTTCCCCTATTTTTAATAGACATATTAAATATTTTAATACATAATAAAATGACAACTACCTAAATTCCCATACCCCCATATTAACTTGTTTTCACTTTAACATATTTGATAATTAATTATGGTTGAATCTGATTGGGGTTTACTTAATATTAAATGCGCTGTTCTTGATTATAGCCAAGCATTAAAATTCATTTGCAAGTACTTAACTGGTCTGATTGAAATGTCAGTTTAAGGCAATATTTGGAAACACGTCTATGGAAGTCAGCTCTGAACTGTACAATGCTAACATGCCTTTGTAACTTTTGAATATGAATTTATCACCTTTGCTTGAGCTAATTATGAGCGATACTATTGTGCATTGCTCTTCTTGACTTCTGAATTGCAATAAATTTTGTGTAAGGTTTAAGTGTTCTGCATAATTGATGGACAAAATTAAGTCTCCTTCATGAAAGGCCAGAGAATATAGGTTGATGTATGAAGTAGCTGATGTAAATAACTACCTATGTGACCAGATAGCGCTTGAAAGAGTAGCATATTAGGGACCAGGTTTAAAGTTATATGTTGGTGATATGAATGATCTGGGGTCAGATCCCTTGTAAGTGAGGAAGAGAGACCCTTGTCAACTTATGTGTATGAAAGTGATTATGTAACATTAGCATTTGTTGGATATAAAGAAGCATGAATCTCAGACAAAATTTCATATTTGCCTGGTCTTCTAGGTTTTGATTGTGAAAAGACTAAACATCTGTTTTTCATCATTGATCTTTCACTGCATCCTGCAGGGCCTGTCATCTCAGCATTGACAGGATCAGATGAAAAATACAATCGATGTGTTGACATTTTTTTGAGAATCACTCAGGTAAGATTACTTGTTATACAGAACTACAGTGAAATTCATGGCTGCTGCTAATGTTTCACCAGTTGGAGCCTTTGCATTCTCAATCATTAATTAAATTAGATACTGAGGTTCTCTGCATGTTCCCTTGTTTCTATTTTAAAAGCACTTTTTGTGCCTTGCTCAGTGCCATTTAACTCTCTTGTAATTTCCCACATAAAGAGCTTCACACATTTGTACTATTTTCCCCCACTTCATAGAGTGGCACCTGTTTGCTTGAATCAAGAACCATAGTGCACACCTCCAAAGTTCTTGAAAGATTTGTATGTACATGTATTTTATTTTATTTTCAAGTAGTGACTTTAGTTCTTTTTAGATTCTTCCTTGGTATCATGGGAAAGAAAATTCTCTGTAGAGAACCAGATAATCAGAGGCAACAGCAATTTATCATCTTCCTATCTTCTAAACTCTGATTTTCAAACTGTACAAAAATTACAAATATTTAACTGACACCGTGAAGTCTTCCTGTTTATAACATAAATTATTGAAAATATTTGTATGAAGTCATGCACTGGAAAAGTAGGAAATGGCACGTGTCCGTTCAGTTGGCTTTGTTGAGCATCCAGTGTGCTTATGGAATTAAAACTATATCAGAGTGTATTCCCAAAGAGTTGGGCAGTGAAATATCATGGCTATGAGGGAAGGGGGAGGAAAGATCAGTTGGGCCATATGCCGAGTTGTAGCTTGATCTAGCTGAGGTTTACATTTTGTTCCCATCTGTAATCTGGCATTAGGAAACGCCAGAGTGTAGGTAGAATAGTGTGTAGTAGTAGTAGTAGCAGCAACAATTCAGATGCTGCAGCAGATACCGTTTTGGCAGCAGTATTGAACTGGAGTTACAGAATATTTATGTTTTATTGTAATCTGGCAGCCTACCAACAGTTTTCCTGAGGAACAGAGAAAAGAAAAGAACAGGGAAATAGGTGGCTTTTTAGCAGTTTATTGACCTGGATTTGAAGAAAACTTCTGTGGAACAAGAGAGGCTCTTCCGGCATTCTGTCTGTGTTGATTTTCAAAGGTCTGCAATGAAACGCTGCTACTGGATGCCTTAAAGCTTTATAAAAATGAATTGTTGCGATGAGAAGTGTTAGACATAGAACACATATGGGGTTTGTTTTCTGTCTTGCATGTGTGTGCGCACTTCATTCTTTGTATGTTTCCTACTTACTGTATTAGATGAACACTTGGCTCCTCTGTCAATCTAAAGTAAAAATTGGATTCCCCAGAAACTCCTTATAATTATATCACTTCCTAACTTCCGAGTCTTTTACTGTGCAGTGCAGCTCACCTAAGTCTGCCAGTTTTTGTTGAGATTACTCTTCCTCAAGCAGCATATAATTTCTAGCATAGTGAAATTCTTTTAAAAAAAAAAAAAAATAGTGTTAACTTTACAAAGATTATTTTTCAGGGATATAAGGTTTTTTGGTGGTTTTGTTTATGGTGGTAATGCCAAGTGCCCATCTAGTATTTGCACTGCTTTTTAACAATAATAAAATACGTACTTCATAATTTTATAAGCTGTCTAGTTCCATATGGATCTACATCTATGACTAGCTGTTCTAGTAAGTGCCAACATGATATATTAAATGAATAAATCCTTTTTTTCTGATGAATTGATCCCAAATAACCAGAAAAAAGATGGGACAATTTTGTGCAATGAGCAGGTAAACTCTTAGGATTGGACAGGAAAGACCCTTTATAAAAAGGAAGTTACCTTGTGTAGCCAGTAGCTCTTCATTTTACTTGAGTTCGTCATGAGTTCTTTCCCTGAATAACTAGTATTTAGAAGAAGGAAACAAATGGTTCCTCAAGAAGCCAGATTTTGAATCAGTTAGGTTGTTAAAAACAGTATTTTTAAGTGTACATAGAAATCCACATGTAATTGCTAGCCTCAGAGCTTTAGTCTTGCATGTTCTTGATGAGAAAATCAATGAAATAGGCAGCTATATTTGTCCTCTTTTAGGTTTCCTGTACCTTTTAAAAACAAACCCCCCTCAGTTTATTCAAACGTTTTATAACCTTTTAGTCTTACAGACACAGAGTGGATAGTGGTAGCGAAGTCAGTGTTTG
>VZTQ01006143.1:8502-25582 GCA_013400755.1 Pelecanoides urinatrix | reverse complement strand
TCCTTGCTTTGCTTTGCTTGCGTGCGCGGCTTTTGCTTTCCCTATTAAACTGTCTTTATCTCAAGCCACGAGTTCTCTCACTTTTACCCTGCTGATTCTCTCCCCCATCCCATTGAGGGGGGAGTGAGCGAGCGGCTGCGTGGTGCTTAGCGGCCGGCTGGGGTTAAACCACAACAGACATGCATAGCTCAACTCATGTCAGCACCATTTAGATGACAGCTGATTCAGTGCCTGAAATTTCTAAACTTGGAGCCATAAATATACAATGTTTTTTATATGGCTCTAAGTGGTGGCTACTTTTCCTTTCTTGCTGTCCCCACAATCTTTCTGTTACTAATGTAATCTGTCTTGGTGGCACTCTCCTCTATTCCTACTGGTGATGTGACTCGAACTCTTTACTGCACAGCTGGCTTTTGGGAAGAACTGTTCTTACACATGACAGAATCATGTCTGTATTTATAGCTAGTAAATCCTGTACCTTTCTCATTAAGTTTTCCATTCAAGTGAGGGACTGTTTATATGAAAAGAACAGACAATGATGTAAGGTCCAGACCCCTTTTATGGAGGTTAAGAAACTGTAAATAGTATTACAGTTTTCTCCTCCAAACGGGCTTAAAAAATAATAAAAAGCAGCTCCTGTCAAACTTGACTAATGCAAAATCAACAACACTTGGAAGGGACATCTATTCTGCTCTATTCTGTTATAAGAGGATTCCAATCGACTTTAACTGTCCAATACTGCACCCCAGAGGTAAGAGAGCACTGCCAGCTTTCTAACATGAAAGAAACTGAAGCGTAATGCTTCAGTGCCCTTTTGGCCTTCAGTGCTCTTTTTAAGCACCATCTAAGACAATTCTGATGTTTCATAACCACTCTGTGTATTGCCATTGAATGTCTTGGTTTTGCGTTTGAGAATTACTGTAACTAGTGTGCTTTGTCAGGATAAAGGACTTAGTTGCTGCAAGTGCCACTGGACTGCTAGTGAAACCATCACTAGCTGGTGCCTGATGATTGAAAGTGAGAAAGGAGAGGGATGTGTCAGCAGTTTCTCATTGCAGTGTGTCCTGAAGATGCATCTTGGTTCTATTTTGACCCTGGCCTGAGTACTCAAACGTCAAATGGTGATGGAATACCAGCTAGACCACGTGTTTCTAAATGGCTGTCCTCTTTTCTCCCTTCCTCATCACATACTCTTTCATGGCCATGGAATTCTGCTGAATTGAACCGAAATCTGAAAGAAGCCCGGAGCCCAGAACATAGGTCAGATTCACCATTGAGTTGCAGCAAGTTTTGCTTGCTGTGCTCGACTTAGCTGTTCAGTGACAGATGCGTTCTCCAGACAGGGCACTGCAGACTGCTTGCAAGCCTTGCTTGAACATGGTATTAGTGTGTGCAAGCTTTGTGCAAATCTGGTGAAGCCTAGGCAGATTCTGAGTGTCTGATGACCCTTCTAGGAGCTGAATGCACCTGTGCTGCCCCCACAAACGGCTGGAATACACAGTGTGCGCATATTACAACTAATGGCTAAGCAGAACCTCCTGATGGATGTGAATTCCGTTTGCACAAAAGGCGGTTTCAGATCACAGAATGCAACATACTAAACATAACACAGCAGCATGTAAAACACTCGCCTCTCAGTGTAACTGAGAGCCCAGCAGGCTCTGATTTGAGTAGAATTAGCCTCTCTTGGTTACAGGAAAATAAGAGTGTCATGTGAAAACAGTGCTTTTAACAAGATAAGTAGAAAACATTGTCTGGGGAGCAGATCAGGTGGTTGCAGATGTGGATTTCTGTCCTAAATCTTTGATTCATGTTGTGACCTAAATCAGATCCTACTCCTTCATTTTCTCACTTCAATAGAAAAAGCAAAGCATCAGCACTGCTGCAATTTGGTTGCCTTCTGAGCTGTTTCTCTTCTGATTCTCTCTGGTGAGCATACTTCCACTGCGCAAAGCTTGCAGTCATTTTCATTATCTGTCTGTCTCTCTTTTGATTGACAAACCATTTTCTAGAAATACCTGTCTGTCTGTACAAAATAAGCACTTACTATATCTGGTGTTTATAAAATGTAGCTGATTTTACCAGGCTTTGGGAACCTTGCAAAACCGTGAATGGAATGT
Source organism: Pelecanoides urinatrix (assembly GCA_013400755.1). Lineage (NCBI taxonomy): Eukaryota > Metazoa > Chordata > Aves > Procellariiformes > Procellariidae > Pelecanoides > Pelecanoides urinatrix. The sequence goes on along the minus strand of VZTQ01006143.1, from coordinate 23,462 downwards.
GCCTTCCATCCTCATTGATAACATACTATTCCTGTATCTTACATTGTTCATTTTATACTGCATACCTGCAAGTTATGGTTTCTTAAGTTTCAGCGAAGGATCCCAGCCGGGTCTTTGGGCCTTCTTAATTATATTAATATAAATGTTACCATACTGAAGCCAGGGAGAGTTTCATTTCTGTAATAGTTTTAATATATGGGAAAGTTCCTTTTGGAACTAAACAGTCTCAAACTTTGAAGAACTCTAAGTGGGGCTTTTGTTCATAAGCCGGTACCCCTGTGGTTTCAATGTAAGAAGCCTAGAACTTCCTACTGTCATGGGTCTTGAGGTATAAGTCTTCCTTTCCTCATTTGACCTGGATGATCTTAAATTGTTCTGCATAAAATCCCATTTTCTGGATTATGGTGATTCTGTCTTTCTTAGATGCATCCTCTTAAAAGCATGCCTCCAAATGGCATTTATTTGTATCTCAAGTCTGAGTTATATTTAAAATCTAAAGTGGAAAGCCAGTTACTCTGCAGGCAAATGACATGAAATGAAGAGTCCAGTCTCAATTTTGCAAGTGTAAACATAATCTCTGAAATTGTCTACTCTTTTTTAGCTATCAATTTCCCTGTAGTTCTTCCCCTCGGCCCATTTTGATCAGTAATTTAATCAGTTACATATCAGCTTCCTTAGGTTTGACAGAATACTCAGCTCTACAATAAACACAGTTTCGTGTTTCTTTGGCAAAGCAGTATTTGCATATACACGATTAGAAGACATTCCAAGATAAATTTCTTGCCAGCAGTAGTAAAGGCACCATGTGCTGTTATACCTGATTGTTGCACATCAACAGATGTTCAAAATTAACTGAAGTTTGCCCTTAGTTACAGTTAGTTGAACACCTTTCTCTGCCTGAAAATCTGCTGAATGACTATAGTTCTTTCTCCTTCTAGACCCCCACCATCCCACACCACCTCAGAGTACAAATTCAGTGAGTCAGAACAACAGGAATTGTTACTGATGCTCTGTTCGCTTTTTGTCATTTTCTCCCGAATGCCTTCTTTCGCATATTCTGATTGCTTCTTGGTATTTTTTCTTTGGTATATTGATGTGCAATACAGTTTCTTGTTTTCTATGAAAATTAGAATGATGAAAATGTTGAATAAATGAGATAATGTATTTTGAGTTTTGTAAAAGGGTTTTTAATATGCAAGAGAGTTTCATTTAGGGCCCACTGTTTCTTTGTAATGTACCTTGTAAAAACAACCTTATTGCATTGCCCTCTGGTGGTATGAATTGGTAGTTTAAAATACATTTTATATCGTGAGGAAAACATTGCCTTGAGGAATTAAATAGAGAAAATTCAGTTAGTGCAGCAATGATATTACAGTTCAATATCAATGTGAAATTACACAGCATTTGCTGCTCTGGTTGAATACACCATCATTCAACTGATAGAAATTAGTTTGGTTGGAACAATTGCAAAAATAAGTTTGAAATAAGTTGTAGTCAGCTGTCCTAAAACCTTCCAATATGATCACTTGTCCTAAAAATTTTCCAATACGATGCTTCACAAGAGAGAATTTAACTTTAAAGACCAAGATAATAAGAATAGTCATCCTTTCTGATAAGCACAAACAACATTCTTGGAATAAAACATCAATAGATACAATGAGAAGAGTTTTGTGCTATTTGTATAAAGGGCTAGAAACTGCGGTAATCTATCTGTTGCAGATAGATTTCTATTCTCATGCAGAACTCACTATAGATTATGACTACAAGGTCAGTATTTTAAGTTGTTTTATTTTACCCAGAACCCTTTTTACCCGCGTGTACCTTTCCAGAATGCATGAACAGAAATAAATAATGAACAACCAAGAATAATGTGCCACATTCCTCACCAAAGTGCAGTTTCTTATCATGTTGTGAAGTTCCCCAAATACACTGGGTCCTGCACAAATGTCTAGGAACATGCATCCCTGCCTTAAGCAGATTTCCTACATTACTTTCTATGAGAAAACAAAGTGGAATTTTCTGCTAATTATTCAATCTGTAAAATTTTATCTTGTAGTTGTGTTCAAATTACTTGGCATGAGTTTATTCTCAGTGTCACTGGTTCTACATCTGCATCAGTACACTGCTTTCAGCTGGTTGCCTACTTTATGAAAAAAAGAGAAAAAAAAAATTTGTGTTTTCTTCTCTGGCATAGCATGCCCATAACCTGTAGCTGAAGTAAAAACCTCTGCTCCTCTCTCTCTCCCCGCCCACACCCCGCAGAAGAAGAGATTTCATGGCGTACAGACAAAGTGTCCAGTGTAGGCCATGCTTTCTCATCATGTGTTAGGGAACTAAAAGCCCTCATATGCAGACTGTGATTACGTGTGACTGGGGTAATCTTGGTTTTTAATGGTACATATACTTAGCAGTAATAGGCCATATTTTAACACAGGTTGGTTGTTTCTTGCTCATGCTATGAAAGGAGAAAGTTGTCATCGGCTGCTGTGTGGAGATTCTCCCAGGAAAGGCAGATGAGCCTGTCAAGCTCCTGCTTTGGATGTAGAGATGCAATTCAGTGGCTCCCACCTCTTCTCCTCCTGCTGTGCTACCTGCTTTTCGCGCAGTTGCAGTGCCGCACTGCTCTTCCCTCCCCTCCTGCTTCCAGCAGGGCTGTGAGCTGTGGACCTGCTGTGCCTAACAGGGGGGTCCCTCACAGCGGACAGCAGCGTGCAGGTGGTGCACTTGCTTCCTCCTTTTCCACCACAGCCCTGCAGCTTGATTCAGATCAGGCAAAGCCGCATCCATCACATGACATCCTGCGGCCTGGTTTGTGAGCTTGGGATGCCAGCATTGTGTTCTACAAGATCTCCACATGTTCTTGCTACAAGCAGTGTGTGACCAATACACAAGAAATGTAACTTGACCACTGGCTATACCAGCTAGGTAAAAGTGGACTTCAGAAGACAAGTGATAGACAGGAATAACTGAAATTAGCCTTAAGATTGTTCTTGGCATGGAGTCTTAGGTCATAGGGAACTGAAAGTTTGCATATATGCCAATTAAGTCACATCCTTAATTGATGTTTTTTTTAGGAATGTATTATGTTAAAACATTAAGCAATATGTTGCCAGTCTTCCTTATTGCTCTTGGCATTTCTTCAGCACTTTAAAATATTCATTTGTTCCAGGCAGTGGTTTATTCTTTTTCTCTGGAAAGAAGAACCACAAATGATGGGATTTAAACATATCTGAGCATGCAACAGTTTCAAAACATCTGGCTCCTAATATCATCCCCCAGAAGTCCACCTGGGAATGAATGTGAAACCATCAAGGCAACCAAACAGGGCTGACATTGATCTTAGCTCTGATCAAAAGGATGCCACCACCATTTTGCACATACTTCAGATATTGTGTACAGAACCCAGCAAGCTAGTTTGTTTTTCCTAAATATGAAAAGAAAATTAATGAGAAATCTCATTGGATTATTTATCATTTCTCTTAAAAATTGTAAAGTGTGCTGTAACATAAAGTATTATTTCTGAGGCTTTTTTAGCAATTTTTCTCTTTCACTGGCATTTATGAAAGCATATTTCCATTTTGACTTTTAAATTAGAGAAAACAGGCTGAAGCTCACAGGGTGCTTGTGTCTGCAGTCAGATCAGGAGGATGGAAAAGAGCGGGCTTGAGTGATATTTTGGGGTTTTGCCCTCCTCTTGGGTCTCTCTAGCCACCAGTTCAGTTACCACAAATCTCTGCAGTGGAGATACTGTCAGTGGAGTCTTGCGGTGGGTGGAGAAACAAAATGCTTCCATGTACTAACATGAGGAGGACATGAGCACCAGTGCAGGGCTTCTGGCTGGTTAATGGCTCCACTTTGCAATGAGCAGCCTCAGGGACAGTAACATGCAAAGGCGGTAGAGGTCATTGAGCTTTCCAAAGTACTCTCAGTGATGTCTTTCAAGCCTGAAACTCTGAAGATAGTGGAAATAGCCATAAAGTTGCCATACAGTTTTGGGAGAGAGAAAGCCAAGTCTGTTTACATTCCTTGTAATTGCTTCAGTCTTGCAAAGTAATTTCTTTCTACCTGTTTCTGTTACACTGATAGATGTAGTTCCAGAGTATATCTGAGGTAGGCAGAGGAACCCAGCAATGTTGCATCAGATGTAACTGGAATAAAAAGTTATCCTAGTATTTGCCATAAAGCTGAGCTTTTTTGGAAGACTGTCTTAAGATGTTGGATTCATTTGGACCAAATCTGAAGATCTGTCTTTGACCCTCCAGCACCTTACAAGCAGGAAGCATTTAAACTCTTATTGGAAAGAGCCCAACAACTGAGTAACGTAATTACACAAAAAGCTCAAATAAAGGTGATTTATTTGAAGTAATAAGTGCAACAAGTAGACCAAAACAAACCATTCTTTCAGTGGAAGCCATTCCTTTTTCTTAACATTTGTTTCCTGCTACCTCTCTCCTGTTTCCTCTCCTGAACACTAGGACCATGGCTGCCGTTGGGCTTAAAGCAGGAAGTTTCCATTGTACCACAATTGCCTATGTTCTTCTCACTTGCCCTCTCGTCCCTCCACTCTTCCTTATTTTTAATGAGCTTTGCTTGGGCTGCTGAATGCTCAAAGCTTCACTAACTGCAGAGCAGTGGAGCCTGACCCAGCTGTAGCCTGAGAGACAGCAGTTCCTAAAAAGCTCCTAATGCCAGCTGACCTCCTTCTGACCCCTGTAGCATGAACATATTACCCTGTGTCTGGTTTCAGCCCAAGCGTCCCAGGATTTACCACAGCATGAGATTAGTCTTGCCTGTGTGCAGAGGGGCTGTAGTTACAGTGATCTGTAATAAGTGGGAGGACCCTTTGACTGGAAAGACCAATAGAACAGGTAGATCTGCACTGCTGATTTTCCTGTACTCTTGGTTATTTGTGTGGTGCTTGCATTGGATTTGGGTAAGGAGAGCTTTATCTACCGACATTCAGTCCAGCTACCACATTTTGGCACCAAGGAAGTGCATTTATTTTCTTCAGCAGATGCACAAGGAAAGAACCATGATGGCTTTTCCACAAAAGACACCATTAATGCAGTGAGTTGCACACACTGGGAGTGGTGCTTGCCCATTCCTCCTCCTTACACTGTATGAACCGTGCATGCTCAGTGCCCTGAGCTTCCTCCCAGAAGTAAAGATGACCCCAACCTCAGTGGACAATCTCCTATGCAATGCAAGCAGCCTTTACTCTGTGGGGCAAAGTTCCCAGAGTTGAGTGAGAACAGACTGACACAACAGCAGGAGGAATGAGGCATAACGTGTATGAAACCTTTAATCTCATCTAAAGCACATGTAGGCTCAATCTGATCGGGTAGTACAAATGGCTATAGGCAAGAACCTGGCTTTTTGATTATACTGTAACTTGTACACACATCTTTTTTGGTATTTTGCATGGCCATTTTTATCCCTAGTGGAGAAGCTAAAACTCCCAGTTATGAATCTGGAACACATTGTGTTAGACAACATTGTGCTCAAACATTTCACAAATATCTGTCCCTGCCCATTGGGAACCAGCCTTTCTGTAGCATTCCTCCTACTTCCACAGACTTGTCTTTGGTGTATTTTTCCTGGGAAGGATATGAGGAGTTGGAAAGAAATCTGGAGAAAGTGCATGTTGTACACCAAAGGGATTCAACATCCTTTTTTCAGACTGCCAAGCAACAGTGCTTTTTTGTCTGTTGTTTGTCTGTTGTTGTGAAATCAATGAAGAATAGGATAGAACAGAACAGAATAGAACAGAACAGAACAGAATGGAATCATTCAATCGGAAGGGACCTACAATGATTATCTAGTCCAACTGCCTGACCACTTCCGGCTGACCAGAAGTTAAAGCACGTTATTAAAGGTATTGTCCAAATACCTCTGAAACACTGACAGGCTTGGGGCATCAACCACCTCTCTAGGAAGTCTGTTCCAGTGTTTGACCACCCTTTCGGTAAAGAAATGCTTCCTAATGTCCAGTCTGAACCTCCTCTGGTGAACCATTCCCAATGTAATTCTTAATAGTTTAAAAAGTCTTTGCTTTGGAAGAAACAGTGTACAGTGGCCCATACAGAGAAGCTGGAGTTATTCTGGAGTTTTCCAATTTGTATAAAATAAATTTCAGCTTTGCCATTTCTAGTTGCTGCCAAACACCTTATTCTCTGCTGTGTTGAACCAGGATTGCAAGATGCAGCATCTTCCCTTAGTCACTTCAAGAAGCCACTACTCTCTTGTGTAGTGTCATGAGAGACCAGTTTTTTAAAACCGCTCTTTGGCTCTATGGGTATGTCTTTGTAGTAGCAGGGGTTTAGCAGTCCTCTTTTATGCTAGTTCAGGTTCTGTTATTTGTGAACCTCATAAACCTTGCTTTTCCAATATATGAACTTTGTAACACCTGTATAAGCTCAGCCTGCAGTGAAAGAAAGTTAGGCTAAGTCACATTGCCTTACAACTGCTGTGCACCCGGACAGTAGTTTCTTGCAGCTCCCCTGGTGTGCAAAAACCTGTTTGCCTTTGCCTAAAGGAATGATGTTACTGTAAGGTTGATCTAGATGCAAAGTATGAATTCTGTCTTCCTGCACAAAGTTTGGGCCAAGGATCTTTCTGGGAGGTCAGACGTGTAACTGAAAAGCTAGGCATAGAGCTGCATAGCAGTAACTACAGATTCATTCTGGGTCCAGCATAGATTTTAGTTTTGTTGTTCATGTTTTCCAGTGAGAAAGCCAGACCCCCCAAGATGATAGTCTGCATAGTTTGCATCCCCAAGATTCTCTCCCACATGAAGCAGCCTATAGGATTAATCCTGTATAGAGGTTGACAAGTAGGGACAGAATAGTGCTTAAATCATTATTTGAACAAAAAAGCTGATTAAACATCANGAACAGAACAGAACAGAATGGAATCATTCAATCGGAAGGGACCTACAATGATTATCTAGTCCAACTGCCTGACCACTTCCGGCTGACCAGAAGTTAAAGCACGTTATTAAAGGTATTGTCCAAATACCTCTGAAACACTGACAGGCTTGGGGCATCAACCACCTCTCTAGGAAGTCTGTTCCAGTGTTTGACCACCCTTTCGGTAAAGAAATGCTTCCTAATGTCCAGTCTGAACCTCCTCTGGTGAACCATTCCCAATGTAATTCTTAATAGTTTAAAAAGTCTTTGCTTTGGAAGAAACAGTGTACAGTGGCCCATACAGAGAAGCTGGAGTTATTCTGGAGTTTTCCAATTTGTATAAAATAAATTTCAGCTTTGCCATTTCTAGTTGCTGCCAAACACCTTATTCTCTGCTGTGTTGAACCAGGATTGCAAGATGCAGCATCTTCCCTTAGTCACTTCAAGAAGCCACTACTCTCTTGTGTAGTGTCATGAGAGACCAGTTTTTTAAAACCGCTCTTTGGCTCTATGGGTATGTCTTTGTAGTAGCAGGGGTTTAGCAGTCCTCTTTTATGCTAGTTCAGGTTCTGTTATTTGTGAACCTCATAAACCTTGCTTTTCCAATATATGAACTTTGTAACACCTGTATAAGCTCAGCCTGCAGTGAAAGAAAGTTAGGCTAAGTCACATTGCCTTACAACTGCTGTGCACCCGGACAGTAGTTTCTTGCAGCTCCCCTGGTGTGCAAAAACCTGTTTGCCTTTGCCTAAAGGAATGATGTTACTGTAAGGTTGATCTAGATGCAAAGTATGAATTCTGTCTTCCTGCACAAAGTTTGGGCCAAGGATCTTTCTGGGAGGTCAGACGTGTAACTGAAAAGCTAGGCATAGAGCTGCATAGCAGTAACTACAGATTCATTCTGGGTCCAGCATAGATTTTAGTTTTGTTGTTCATGTTTTCCAGTGAGAAAGCCAGACCCCCCAAGATGATAGTCTGCATAGTTTGCATCCCCAAGATTCTCTCCCACATGAAGCAGCCTATAGGATTAATCCTGTATAGAGGTTGACAAGTAGGGACAGAATAGTGCTTAAATCATTATTTGAACAAAAAAGCTGATTAAACATCACTCAGGGCAGAATATATACTGTAATCCCATGAAAATCAATAGGGGCTGGAAATGAGCTAGACTCTAGATGAATTTGGTGCTTTATGTTTGCAGTATTCTAATCTCTTAATTAACAAGAGGTTCTTAGCTCCATCACTTCACTTTTTGGTGATCTTAGCTGATGATGTGTCTTCAGATTCTGCCTTTGTATTGATAGATCACAAACCAACCTGAGTCCTTCTGATCCACCCTCCTTTTATCCACTCATTTCTCTCCTTGCTCTCATATGAAATTAATTGTTCACATGCTCTCACCCAAACTTCTTTATCTTTGTTCCCAAGCCATTGCTGGTCCCCACATTTCCAGCCATTGACATTACCACCTCCCTGCTGTCTAACCTTCCACTGAACCACATAGATGGGGGCTGCTTTTACTCTGCTTCCAGAACTTATTGTTTCTGGGCCTAAATGGGGGACGACTCCACACAGCAGATAACGATGCTAAGAGATAGTTTGGATATCACAGTTACAGCACTTCTGTCCTATGGCCACCCCTTTTTGCCACAGCAACTACTTTGTTGGCTCTAAGTAGAGGTGGTTGTGTCAGCCCACCATTGTCTAGTATTTCCACTTACCCTAATAAACCTCTTTTGCTCTGCACCTTGGTGAATTTTAGAGGTGCCAGCAGAGTTTTATCAGGCTTTGTGCACAATTTTGACTATAGGAGATCGATAGGATCTCCCAACTAGAGATCTGTGGGATGCAAAAGAGTTGAATGTTTGGGGTGAGGCTGATTCCCATGGATGCATCGTTTATAGTTTGTTAGCATTTAATTCCAAAGGCAGTAATAGGTTTCCTGTCCCCCTGGGGTGAGGGGAAGTGCTGCTGGAACCACAGACCGCCCCAGGGCTACAGGGAAGTATGCCGAAGTTATGTGTCTGCTCCCTTTGCCTATAAGACCTCCATATATCCTGCTGGCCCTGAATGTGCTAAGGTAATGCCGGAGGCACTTTCTGTGGTGATGAGGGTCACACTGCAGTAACTCCCTGTCTCTGGCTCATGCTTTGGTTTTGTTGCCCTATTTGCATTTTGCTTCGCCTATTTTCAGAGTTCACAGAGGAATGGAACAGAAAGGCCGGAATTAATCCGTAATGTTCAGAAAGCATTTCAAAGGTGCCAACACATGACTGCTATTGCCGTTGTAAAAATGCATCTTCCACCTCTGTCATGCATGATGCAGTCAGCACCTGCCTGCTTTGAGGGGGCTCCCAGCAGCGCCTGGCTCTCAGCACAGCGTGCTGCTGCCCTGCTGGGCCTGCTTACTGAGCCATCCCTTTTTACATCTGATTCATGCATTTTTATGCTGGCTGAATAATTACTCTCTGAAATTAAAATGGTTCCAACCTATGTATGGCAGAGATTTCTTACTTCAAATTAACATTAAATGTTGCATGCATGAATCCTGTATAGACTGGAAAGGGAGGGGTGGGGTTGCTTTGTGGCATCCAGTTCCCACATCAGATGATACAAAACCAATAAACAAGTAGGTGCCAGGAACTGGATTTTCACAGACAAGCTAGAGGTGCAGTGGAAGATCTTCACTGGGGGGGAACTGTGGCTGCAAACATGACTTGGGCACAATAACCTATGAAGACAGTGAGATACTTATTTGAGTGAGCTCGAAAGGCTCAGACTGAGGCAGATTTGCTGTTTCTGGCAGAAGCAGATTCCCCAGGAGAATCTAGTCATTTCAAGACATCTGCTTGCAGATTCAGACGGGACGTTCTTAGCCTAGAAAACTCTTCTCTACCTGATCTCTTCTTTATAAACGCCACTTACTTCAAGCAGGAAAACAGAAGAGCTGTGAAATGAGCAAACAACCTGTTCAAATAGATAGTTACTTACTGCTCAAGATGACAATAAATACTTCATTGAAAATCCTAGGATCCATGCAGGAAACTGAGCTCACTGTGCTAGTTTAAGAAAGGATGCTGGTGCATCTGGCACAGGGGCTGTGTCTGGCCACATTCCTTCCCAGTTTGTCGATGTGCTTTGGTAAATGCCTGACGGTGAGCAGTTGACTAGTTCCCGTGGCTTTTGGAGACTTACAGGTAGATCCTGCAGGAACACCCATAATCCTGCATCGGTCAGAGCACTATCTCTTATTGTCCACTCAGCACTTACAAGCCAATACTCCGTTGCTGAATCAAACTGCTTCATTTCCCTTACAAAGCTATACAAATGTGAACTGAGAAGGTCCTTGATCATGTGAAGGAAACTCAACATAGTCCACTGCTGGCACTGACTCTCTGACAGAAGGTAAACAAACATAATTTCTTACCTTGTTCTTTCCCATGCTGGAAAATGTCCTGCAAAATGTTATTGCATTCCCTTTCTCACTTTCCCAGCCCCCTCCCTTTTCTTCCTCTCCCTCTGCCTGATACTAAACCCGGTTTTAATGAAGATGCTGCTGCCAGTAAAACGATGGCTATATTTGTTTAATGAGCCTGTTCCAATGTGTTGTTTAATTGCTCTATTATTTCCTTTGTCAGCACTCTGGATAACAAAGTTATTGGTATTTGACTAATTTTTCATGCTTGAATTAAAATATATCAGTAAATACAATGTCAGCTGCAAAGAGGAACTACCAGCAAACTATGGGGATTTAGGGACTTGGTTTTTTTTTCTCTCTCCCTAAGCAGTAATTACTGAGGTAAATGAAACTTCTGGGAACTGTTATTTCAAATTAAATTTTAACTGCTTGCTTCCTGGAAGGNCCCATAGTGATATCAAACCCAGCAATCAGAAAATGAGTGGATAAAAGCAGCTGAAGACTCTGTTGACTTTTGCAAGAAGATATTTTCAAGTAGGACTGATTCTGAAATCATTTCAAGTAACAAAGACAGAGTTTCCATGGCCTTTTAAGCTGCAGAAGACAGTTTTCCATCTCTGTTGCTGTGCAAGCCCAGGCTTCTATAACCCCTTGAGACATCCTGTCACTGATTAGTACAGAGCATCAGAAAGCCAGAAACTTGGAGAGCTACCTGGGACTGGAACACACCCTCATTATAAAATCTGTGATTGCTGCAGGATTTCTAGCTCATTTCATTTAAGCACAGGGCAGCAGAAGGTGAGATGACAGCAAGTCCACTGAAAGTCCTGCTGCCAAAATAAGCATCGTGAGAAGGAGAGGAGCAGAGGAGACTAGGGATGGGGATTGCAGCATTCTCTGAGACAGATAAACAGAGGGGTTCATGTTAAGATGTGGTTAATAAGATACAGCTGCCACTTGGGGACTGTGCTCTTGCATCAGATATTCAGACACTTTCATCATGGTTGTTCTGACAACAAGACTGGAATTCAAGCCTGTAAACTGATGCAACAGTGCTTACAGAGCTGACATCTTTCTGTGATGGAAAGGAGTGAAAGAAAAACTCCTAAACATACAGTTTAGGCCCTGAATTCGAATACGAAGGAGGACCTCCAAAATAAATCAGTGCTGCAGGAAAAATGTGTGAGATAGATGAAATTATATCTGCTGTCAAAATGATAAATTGATTTTTAAAAAAAGGATAAAATCTAGAAAGTGCTAGTAGTGTACTAAGGCTTCTACACGAGGAAAGGCTCCATGGGAAAAACCTTAGGAGTCCCTTGCAGCACAGGATGGGAGATCTTGGAGCATGGCAAGGCTCAGGTTTCCAAGATAAGTCTCCAAGAGTCTGTATTCTAATGATTTTGTATGACTGCATTTATAAGTTCTATCTCCTGAACATCTCTTTATCGCTTCTGGAATCATGGGATCAAAATACCTACCTTCTTTTAAAGAGAATTTGATTAATTTGTGGGCAGGCAATGCTACATGGCTGTTCATCTACTGAAGAGAGAAAATCTCTAGATTGCAATTCCTGCTTCAAGCTGTGTTTATGTGTTTGTATTAATTGACTGTTTAATATAAATATTTAAGCCAGAACATAGCTACATATCCAACAAAATGACATTTCTAGCTCAGCATCTTAAATTCTTTTCCATATAGTGATACAACTTTAACCAAAGGAAAAGACCATACCGTCCCCATCTGCCCCCATCCTGAGAGCTTTTTACAGGGCCAACTCTCTCCTCCAGGGCAGGTGCATCCTCTGCAACTGTGTAATGTAAGGTACTTTCCTTCTGCTTTATCCAAGAATCAGTCAAGGGGAGAGCAGCACCCTTTTGCTGGCAAAATGAGTGTGGCAGAGTGGCAACCATTTACAAAGATCTGTCTCTTCTAGAGAGAGCAGGGTACTTTGTGACCAGACAGGCAGTCATTGCTGGATTACCCTATGATGAGTTCTCGCAGGAAGACTGGAAGTGGAAAGTTACATATTGGCTGAAATTTCATTTGATTATTCTTTGAATAGTTTTGAGTATTGTAGAAACTGGTAGAAATTTTGTGCTGTTCATAGATGTAACGAGTCTATTGGTGTCTTAGGTACTATTTACCTACTATATACAAAATGTGGATTTGTCTGTGTTAATAATAATTCTTTTCAAGTAGTAATCAAAAACGGTAGGCATGAACTCTATAGAGTGATTGAAGTGACTTAAGTTGTTAAGTCTGTAAGATCAGGGCTTCAGATATGTAGAACAGATGAAAAAATAGAATACTTCAAATGGGCAGCAGGTGCATCTGTTTGACTGATACACAATGAAGCTTTTGCTTCACTGGTTACCAAGCTGAGGCAGATCATGTGTATATTTGTTTGTACAGGCACATGTATCCCTGTGTATGTATTGCACAACTCACTGTACTGGTTACCAAGTTTCATTCATGCTTGAAACAGGAATTACAGGATTGCAGGGAAATTATACTGTAAATTAAAATGAATAGGTTAGAATATATAATAGTTTAAATATTATTAAATAAACTGGAGAAAGTTCCACAGAGAACATGAAGAAATGTAAAAGGTTTGTAAAACATGCTATTAAGAGAGGCTGAGGGAACAGGGTTTGTTTAAACAGCAAGAAAGAAGACTGTGAAACAACCACAGTCTGTCCATATAGCAAGGCTATTATAAAAAGGTGATCGATAGTTTTCTGTTCTGGGTGGCAAAAGAAAAAGAAAAAGAAAAAACCATCATCTTTTGTTGCAGAGAGGGCTTGAAGTGAACAGTAGGAGATACTTCTAACTGGGTGTGGTTAATTGAAGTTTTTCACAGCCATTTTAATTTCTGAGAGCAGGTTGGACAAACGTCTATTGAAGATAATGTTGGTTGTACCTGATCTTGCCCCTGCACAGGCACTTAGACTCACAGATCTCTCTGAAGTCCCCATTGCTGCGGTACCAGTTTAGCCTGAGCTTAGCAGAATGTAAACACTTGGCAAAAATCAAAAGGAAGCAGCACATGGGAACTAAATGAAACAGGATAAAATGCAGCGTGGATTCATGAGATGTAGATCAAGCCAAACTTACTGATCATTTGCTTTCTAAATATAACTAATTTTCTTGACAAAAATAATTTACTAGATCTCATTTATTTGGTATTCAACCTAGTGTTTGGTGTGATGTCTTGAAGAAAATTATTAACTGAATTGAAGAAGATTGGTTTGTATAGAACTGCTCAAGAGTTCGAGATGTTGGTTAAAAGAGAAAAAGAAAAGGGTAACATTGAAGGGGGGGGCGTTACTAGTAAAGTTCCCCACTTGAGAAAAGTCTTAATAATTCTATTAATGACTTTGATATACAAAGAAGTCAAGTACTGATGGAATGCAATGAAATTCATTTGTGCAAAGTGCAAAGTCGTTGCATTTAGGGACTAATAACAGAATTTTCGCTCTAAACTGGGAGATAATTAGTTGAAAATGTTTAAAGGATGACTGCATGTAGGCAGAATGAGATGGTAGTAAAGCAGTAAATGAGATCTTGGGATGTGTCAGTGGAGTATTTGGTAGCTATTAGGAAGAATTAATGTTTTTCTGCATCCCTAACTTCATCTGAAATACCATTAGCAATTCTGGTTGCTTATATGCAAGAAGGGTAAAGGCTCAAGTGTAGAAGAGCACTGCTAGCACAATCAGGGGAGCAGAGACACATGGGAGCAGACTTGGAAGAATTTACTCTTAGTCCGGCCAAAAGAAGGCTGAGAGGGAGTACTGTAACTCAACATGCAGAGTGAGAAGAGCTACTTACATTCTAGAAAGTATCCGGAATAAGAACAAATGGATATAAAATAGTTTTATAAAATAGGAAATTAAAAGGAAGTTCCTTACCATTGGACAGGTTAATAAACAGCTTCCCAATTATAATGATAGAGGTAAAAAACCAAATCCTAATTGCTTTTAAAGTGGAGCTTGATAAATTCATGACAGGAGATATGTGATTTGGTATCAATGATAAGAGGGCATCTGCCTCACAAGCTCTTTCTTTCCTGCCTTCCTGTCTTTTGCTTTCATATGCTGCTGTAGTAGTTGAGGACATGAGAACTGCCATCCTGGATCAGACCTCCAGTTCGTTTCATTTGATAATTTGATTTTGGCAACAACAGCAAACCAAAGCTTCAGAGAAAGTGCAAGGAAGGCATGTGATCTAGCATGCCACTGGGGGGTTTTCCTCGTACTCGGCACAAAGAGACCGGCAGGTGTCCTGAGGCATTAGAATTTCTGCCCCTTTTAAAAGTTTGTATCTGAATTTATCTGATGTGATTATGGATGTTCTTATTGTCTTTATAAACAGAGAAACTCTTCTGGATTCTGCTGAAAACTTCACCTCGATATAATCTGAAGTAACTAACTGTAAGGTGTGCATTTTCAGCTTCTCATTTCATGGATTGCCACCTTCCTTCTTCATTAGAGGAGAGCATAAATGGCACATCCTCTTTCCACTTAATGGAGATCTTGGCCACTTGATGTCTTCTTCAGTAGCACTCCAACTAGTTCTACTCCTTCTATGCTCCTTTCAGCTGGAAGGCTTTCCATTCCTCCAGTATAATT
>VZTQ01006142.1:31503-48871 GCA_013400755.1 Pelecanoides urinatrix | reverse complement strand
TATATATATAATTTTGCAGCTTTCTACTGCAAAAAAGTCCCCGACCCCCCCCATATATATTTATATATCTACTTTTGCAGCTTTCTAGTGCTAAACAGACCCCAGCCCCCCAGTATCTACATTTTTATATATCATTTTGTGGCTTTCTAGTGCAAAAAAGACCCTGAAACCTCCATGTATATATTTATATACATAATTTTGCAGCTTTCTAATGCAATAAAGACCTCAAACCCCTCCACATATATATTTTTATATATAATTTTGCAGCTGGCGCATCCGAGCATCTCCCCGGCTCAGCCCCCCGCATCCCGGCTGGGTACCAGCCCTTGGCTCATCCCGAATCAGCATCCTCAGGGTTTTCCTCCAAGGAAAACACCACCCAAGTGTTTATATCTTATACTGGGAATAAAACCCTTCCAGATGTTCCCTGGCATCCCAGATCCAGATGTTCATTAATTTTCAATGGATGCAAAATTACAGTTTTTCCAAAATTTTGCAAAATTTGATCTTTTGGGCAAAATTCCATGCAGAATTATATTTATTATCTTTTTTTTTTTTTTTTCTTCTTTCACCCAAATTTATTTTCGCACCTTTCCAACCCCCTTTGGAAATGAATTTTAGGGATTCGGTGGGAAAAGAAATGCGCATTTTGTGTCTAGAAAAATCATAATGCTGATGTTTTTTCGGTGAGACATGACTTTTTCGGCACGGCCATGCAGGGATTTACGGCATCACGTCGGATTTGGAGCCTCGATGGAAAATTACCGTCGGGTGAACAAAGAAATCCGGGATTTGGGAGCGGGAAAGGGAATAAACAGGCGGGCCAGGAAGCTGGGAGGAAATCTTGGGCAGGGGAAGGGAAGGGAGAGAAAAGCTTGCGCCGTGGGGGGCAGCGAAAATACCCCCCCAGGGGGGGCTGGGGCCGTGGGAAAGGGGGCGAAAGGCTTCCGCACCCTGAAATCCCCCCAAAATGAGGATTACGTGGCCGGGGGTGTGATGGCGATGGGGGGCGAAGCGTGCTTCCCGCGCGCTCGAGGCCGGCAGGGCGAGCGATCGCTCTCTTCTTTGGGGTCACCGGGGTTTTTCACGCCCGCACACACCCCCCCCCCAGTACCCGTGTTTTGGGTGGGGGATCATTTTGGGGGGTAAAGGGGTGATTTCTCCTTCCTGGGTTTATTTAGCCTGGTATCTCTTTGCAAAGAGCAAGCATGCAAGGGGAGCAAGCGTGCAAAGGGAGCAAACGTGCAAGGGAGCAGGTGTGCAAGGGGAGCAAGAATTTGAAGCATGGAAGGGAACAAGCGTGCAAAGGGAGCAAGCGTGCAAGGGAGCAAGTGTGCAAAGCATGCAACGGGAGCAAGTGCGCAAAGAGAGCAAGCATGCAAAGGGAGCAAGTGTGCAAGGGGTCCAAGCTTGCAAAGGGAGCAAGCATGCAAGACAGCAAGTGTGCAAGGGGAGCAAGAATTCAAAGCATGGAAGGGGAGGAAGTGTGCAAAGGGAGCAAGTGTGCAACGCATGCAAGGGGAGCAAGTGTGCAAAGAGAGTAAGCATGCAAGGGGAGCAAACGTGCAAGGGCTCCAAGCTTGAAAAGGGAGCAAGCGTGCAAGGGAAGCGAGCGTGCAAAGGGCCAAGCGTGCAAGGGGAGCGAGCGTGCAAGGGGAGCAGCCCCTCGCCGCGCTCTCGGGGCTCTCCCGCAGCCGGCGGGGTTTTGCTGCGCAGCCGAGCGCGGCGGGAGCCGGGCTTTGCAAAGCCAACACAGCCCGACCCGCCGCCCTGACCCTGCAGACGCAGCACAAACGCCGCCAGCGGCTCCCACCGCTCTTCCCCCGGGGGTAAAATATCACCGGCGGGGAGGGGGTTATATTTTAATTTTGCTTTTTTTTTTTTTAAATTTGCCTTTCTAAAATACATTTTTAACAAGAGATCTTATAAAAAAGCCGCTCGCAAGGCGGGCGAGCAGCCAGCATCAGCACCCACGTCCCCCATGCCCCCAGGGGCTGGAAATGGTCATTTTTAGGGGTATTTTGGGTGCAAATTACCTAAATTTGGCTCATCAAGAAGCGGGTGACCCTGGGGACACACACACATGAGCCCCCCCAAGCCCGTGGTTTGCTGCCAGCGAGGGTTTTTGGCTGCTGGAGGTGGCCGTGACCCTGGGAAAAAAGGCTTGACCACGATGCTGATGCCTCATCCCGGGGGAATTTCTCCATCCAGGAGGGTAAATCCAGCTCCGGAGCATCCCGAAAAATGGGAAAAGGGGGGATGAAGAGCCTGGGAGAAGCAGGGAGGAGGCAGCTGCCTGCTCCTGGGCAAGACGGTGCCCATCACCCCAGCGTCAGGCCACTACATGCCCAACCTCGCTGCCCTCTGCTCTTGTGCAAGAGCTTGGTATGAGGAAGAAACTCCTCCTCCTCCTCCTCCTTGTCCTCCACCCCACGTCCTGGAAGGGGTGTTGGAACCCGACTGGGGCGTCACCCCAAAATCCAACCTCCATCCCATAGTGACGTGTCACCAGATGTCCCCACCGCGGTCCCCTCGGTGAAGGTCCCTGCTCAGGAGATGCTCCAAAACGTCTGCTGGTGGTCACCCCATGGATGTCCTTCACCCTGTGAGTGTTCTTCACCCCACAGATGTCCTTCACCTCATGGATGTCCTTCAACCCATGGCTGTCCTTCACCCCACGGATGTTCTTCATCCCATGGGTGTCCTTCACCCCGTGAGNTCCTTCACCCCATGAGTGTCCTTCACCCCACAGATGTCCTTCACCCCACAGATGTTCTTCACCCCATGGATGTCCTTCACCCTGTGAGTGTTCTTCACCCCACAGATGTCCTTCACCTCATGGATGTCCTTCAACCCATGGATGTCCTTCACCCCACGGATGTTCTTCACCCCATGGACATCCTTCACCCCATGGACATCCTTCACCCCACAGACGTCCTTCACTCCACTGATGTCCTTCACCCCCCCATGGACCCCACCAAGCCCACCAGGAAATGCCACCTATCAGTGTCACGAGCTTCCCAGGACTCAGCCTCCCCTTGACGCCGGCTGGGAGCCCGACGTGCCGGAGCAAAGCTCCGCCGCCCGCCCCAACCGCCAGCGGGCAACAGGCCCCAATTATTGCAACAGGAGGCAACAAGCCTTGGCCTGACACCCCCCCCAAAAAAATTTTGGGGCTCCTGTGGACCAGCGGGAGGGCAGGTCCCTGCAGCTCCAGGATGGATCATTTTTGGGTGGGTGTTGCCAGGATTTGACCTCGGTTTTGGGAAGCAAAGGATTTTTTGGTTTTTTTGCTCCCCTTCCAAAGCCGAGCATCATTTTTTTTGGGGGGGGGGGTCCCAGGCAATAGGGTGGTGGTAGGGGAACCCCTAAAATATTGACACTCCCCCCCCCAACAAGACAGGGAATGTGGAAAGGAGGTAAAAATAAATCAGAAATCCAGGCCAGGGTAACGCAGGGTGTAATTCCAAAGCCGCAAGAATTTCGGAGGCTAAAAATTGAGGGAGGGATCAAAGCGGCTGCGTGGGAACCTCGCAAGCCCCGGCAGGATCTGAAGGTGACCTTGCTCTGACTTCCCCAAAAATTGTGTTCCATCCAACCAGCATCACTCACCATCCCGGCGGGCTTGGCTGACCCCCCCTCGCCCCCAAAATCGGGGCTTGAAGCACCTAAAGGACCCCGCTGGGGGGATATTTTTGGACACCCGGCTCCTTTGGGATGCTCTGAGCATCCCCCGTGGCTCAGCATCCCCCAATCCCACCGGCACGTTTGCAGCCCGGCCGGTTTTCTGGCATGCTGGGACGTGCTGGGAAGCACTCGCTTTTCCAGCATTTTCCTATCTCTCTCCGCTCCTATGCAAAGAATTTGGTGCTAAAAATCCGGTGCCGGGGGCTTTGTGCCGGCTCAATCCCACCTTCCCTGCGGGATGCGGTGGTGATGCTGCCCGCAGGGTCCGGCTTTTGGGATTGCATGGGAATTGCATGGGATGACTGCATGGGATTGCATCAGATTGCATGGGATTGCATGGGATTAATGCATGGGAGTGCATGGATTGCATGGGAATTGCATGGGATGATTGCGTGGTATTTTCATGGGATTGCATTGGATGATTGCCTGGGATTGTATGGGACTGCATGGGATGATTGCATGGGATTGCGTGGGATTGTATGGGATTGTATGGGATTGTATGGGATTGTATGGGATTTCATCATGATTGCATGGGATTGCATGGGATTGCATGGGATGACTGCATGGGATTGCATGGGATTGCATGGGAAGCAAAGCCTGAAAACAGGGAAAGCTGCTTCTGCAGGTGCATGCAGGATTTTGGGGGATGCGGAATTAAGACGAGGGGGGGATATTTTGCACCCGTGCACTTTGGGACGGACTCAGGCCCTATTGCAGCCCTTTGGCAAATATTTGGGGCTTCAAACTGATCCTGTTGCATTTACAGCCCCTGGGAATGGGAAAGGAAAATCCAACCTGCAAGATATCGGAGCCGGTTTGGCTGTCGGGGACTTTCAGGCTCCACCGGAGCCTTGAAATTGGATTTTAAAGCTTTAAACCTTGCAAACTACCCAGATAAGGTGCAAAAAGCCTCTTGGCATCCCCTGCAGCCAAATCCAGCTGGAAAAAAAACCCCAAATTTTGGGATTTAATGGTAAATGGCATTGATGCCCCTTCCCCGTGGCTGCAGCAAGACCCTCCATGTCACCCCACATTTCTGGGGGGTCCGATCCCCCCGCTCTGCCTCGCTTTCTTCTAATGAGCAGAGAATTTCCCTTTCCTTCTGCTTTTGTATTTAATCAGCCGCTCATTAAAACCTTGGGCTTTAATTACTCCAGACGAGGTGCAGCGGGGGCTGCATTTCCAATTTCCTTTCTTTAATTCTTTTAATTGGGAGAAGCGAGGGGCCCGTGACCCGGCACCGCAAGAAAATCCACCAAGGGGGTTTTTTTGGGGCTATTTTCCACCGATTTTATCCGACGGCTTTGGTTCACCCCCTAAAATAGGGAGAATATCCCCAAATCCATGAGCAAAGGGGTTGCAAGCTCTGCTTTATCTCACCCATCAATGCTCAGGGCATGCGTTTGCTGACTCTTCACCTCTCCCAACCTGACACAGCTACTAATAATACAGATAATTTCTATCCAACCTTTTTATTCTTCATCATTTAGAAACCCTAAATAAAAATTTGAATAAATCCCAAAGCTGACGGAGACAGTTTTGGTGAGGTTTGTTTTTGCAGGTGAGCCGGCGGCGTGGCTTTTCTTCTCCGACTTGGATAGGAACGGGTCAAGTCAGGAGTTTTGCAATCCGCCTCCTGAATTTTCAGGAGATGCTGAGTCATGAGTTTGGGGAATGGGGTTATTGAGAGGGCGGCTGAGTCTTTGTGAGATGGAGAGATGCTGGAAGAACCCCCCAAAAAATCAAATCGCATCATCCTGGGAGACTGAGGACCCCTAAAAACTCAACTTGCAGCATCCTGGGAGGGCGATGACCCCCAAAAAATCAACGTGCCTCATCCTCAAAGGGTGATGACGCCCAAAAACTCAACATGTTGATACATCACCCTGGGAGGGTGATGACCCCAATAAATCAACTTGTATCATCCTGAGAGGGTGATGACCCCCCAAAAAATCAACGTGCATTACCCTGGGAGGGTGATGACCCCCCAAAAAATCAATGTGTATCATCCTGAGAGGGTGATGACCCCCCAAAAAATCAACGTGCCTCATCCTGAGAGGGTGTTGACCCCCCAAAAAATCAATGTGCATCACCCTGGGAAGGTGATGACCCCCAAAAAATCAATGTGAATCACCCTGGGAGGGTGATGACCCCCCAAAAAATCAATGTGTATCATCCTGAGAGGGTGATGACCCCCCCAAAAAATCAACGTGCCTCATCCTGGGAGGGTGATGATCCCCCAAAACCCCCAGCCCAGCGCTGCCGGAGCGGGAGGGCACAGGGCAGCAGGGTGCTGCTCGCCGCCCCGGGGCAAGGGTGATGATTCTTTTTTGCTTCTGAGTTGGCAGAAAAGCGTTTGATGTTCGGGACCGGCTTTAAAACATGCCCCTGCAAAAGAGTTTTTATGACTGAAGAGCAAAGAAATACCTGACTAATTATTATTCAGGGAGTTAATTAGGTAATGGGGATTAATCTGTCTTCCTGCGGGGCGATAATTGCCGATGCGAGCTTGCTCCAACGTATTCCCAGTCCAGAAACCGGGCACTTCCCAGTCCAGTAAGGGGATGGGAGGGCAAAGCCCATCTTGCCTGTAGCTGGAGGATTTTTTAATGCGGGATATGAGGATTTTTGAACTCTAGGATGAGTATTTTTTTCCCCCATTTCTGGGGTTTCGCAGCTCGGGATGCCAATGCTGCCTGCACCCAGCATCCAACGTGCTCCCCGTGGGCGCGGGGGAGAAAAACCTGCCCGGCTCCAGCCTTGTGTGTGGGGAAAATTATTCATTAAATTAATTAATTCAAAATGGAATGGTGTCCCATGGAACATCCCGAAAGCTCTTTAGATCTTTTGTCTGAAGCGGGATGCGTGGAGCATCTCGCCCTGCATTCCCCCGGGGAGATGCTCAGCAGCACCCAGCCCACCCTCGCATTTAATATCGCAACAGCGACGACTCTCCCAGCCTCTAAAACCACATTTATGTAACTTCCCCGTCCCCAAAAACCCTGAAAATCACCCCAAAAAATCAGCCTCTTTCCAGGCTCCCCACAAGTGACTGGCCATTTCGGGGATGCTCCCTCTGCACCAGCATCTCTGTCTCGCCCAGCTTGCAGGCTGTCAGGATGCCTTAAATTAGCAAAATTGGGCTATTTTGGGTGAAAAATCAGCATTTTTGGCTTTGCCGAGCCTGGCAGGGAACGCGGGCTGGGAAGTCCAAAATCTGCCTGCGATGAAACTCATTGCTTGGGGAGCAAATCCGCAATTTCTCCGGGAGCCGCAGGGCACTTGGCTTAGGGCAGGATCCTGCAAAATCCCTCCCCCCGCAAAACTCAGAGAATTCCTAAATCCTGAGCAATTTGGGGTTGGATTCCCACTGGTGATGCCGGGGAGGAGAGGATGCTCTTTGCAAGGTGCTGGGGTGCAGGGGGCAGTTTTTGGGGTGCCGCCGTCGTGACTCTTGTTCGCACATCCCTTATCGTGACGACCTTGAGCCAAGGGCGGTGGCCTTGGGGACGCGCCGACAGCCCGGCCCCGGGGCAACAAATAGGCAAAAATGTCCTTATTCCACCCTTTTTTCTCCCCAAGCAGAGAAAATCCCGATGGTTGAACCCCAAAACCCCTGCAAACCCCCCCAAACTCCCCCCCAGCATCGTCCACGCCATGGCAACGGGATGAAAAAACCAACTGAATTAATCAAAAATGAAACAAAAAGGAGCATCCCTGCAAATTAAGACACGGGAGTGACCGTTATCTGCTTATTATCATCAATGATTAATTATTATCGTTAACAGCCGCTCTCCTTTCGCTCCATAAATAGCTCCTGAAGGGAAGAAAACTCCGGCAAAGAGGAATTATTTTATCTCAATGGTATGGGAAAGGGGGAAAAAAATTCCCCTTTTTGTGCGATTTTGGTGGTGTGAGGGTAATTTGTGAAGTCCAAGGAATTTTTCTGGGCAGGGAAAAGCAGCGTTATACCATATATATGTGTGTGTATATATATGTGTGTCTATATATGTGCATGTGTGTATATATATATCTCCCTTGTTCTTTCTTCTTGGAGGAGGGAGAGGAAACCGCTCGCATGAACGTGCGAAGCCGAAGGGAAAATGGATTTTTTCCCCCGCCCCTTCCCATGGTTTTCAGCTCCGGCTCCGGTGGCACGACACCTCCCAGCGCCGCGGCGTGACTCACCCGGTTATTTTTAGCCCCGGCCTCTTTTCTCTCCATGTTTCCATGCACGTCGGGTTGCCCTAAAAATGCAAAATAAGGGTTGAAATGCAAAATCAACCTTTGCAAGACCCAGGATTAGGGGATCGTTTTCCCCATTTAGTGGATAAACCAGAAATTCCCTTTATTTTCCAATCCTTTCCATCTTTAAAGGGTGAAAAGCCACCCAAACCAGCGCAGTTTAGGACTAGAAAGTTGCTGCCCAGCCTGGAAAACTTCAGACGAGGCTCGCTGCTTATTAATTGGGATAAATTAAATGACAGTAATTGCTTTTATTGGGTTCAGCGTTCCTGCTTTCTCAGACGCGGAGCGTCTGTCTGTCTCATTCCAACCTATGGACTGGAGGGTTTAATGCACTTTAATCCCAGCCTAACAAGGAGAGGGGTTTAACTAGGCTTGGTTTAAAGATAAAGAGGGAAATCCAAGAGATGATGGCTGGTAAATCCAAACCCAACGGATGTTAAAGAGCTTTGACGTCTGCGGGGTTGGGGTTGATGCTTCACCGCATCCCTGGAGCTGGACCAAGCGGTGCCGGGATGCAGCAGGACCACCCCCTGGATCAAGACGGAGCCGAACATTCCCCCCACTCCGGGAACAACACAAAATCCCGCCGGAAAAGTCAACCCAAGATATTTGAAGGCTGAAATCCCTGCGGAAGGTTGTGCCGGCGTTGCCCAACCCAATTTTATTACAAATCCCAATTTCCTTATGGACTTTACCCCCAATTTCATCACCTGGGCCGATGTTTTCTGGCTTCGACTGCTTCCTGGTCTGACCCGCACCTTCAAAAAGCCTCACAGCGGCAAAACCGCCGCGGTTTGACCCAATTTGCCGAGCGCCGGCGCGGCAATGGGGTCACCGGGGTGAGGCGCCAGCCAGATGTTGACAGTCGCTTCCAGCTGTGCGGGGCTGGGGCTGTTGTGCAAACAGTGATGGGAATTACAAGCTCTGGTGGGATTTTTTTATTTTCCGTGATTTTTTGGGGGGGGGGAGATGGGGAGAAATTGGGACTGGAAATCCCATTTTGGGGGATTTTTGCCTGGATTTTAAAAAAGAAAAACACACCTTTTGGCTCAGGGATTTCTTTTAAAGCTCCTTGAGGCTCAAAACGGATTGAAAATTGACAATAAATTCCCCCCTGAAGTGGATTAACTCCGTCCCAAGGATGCTCGGTGTTGGAGGTCAAGTGTCAGGGAGATCCCTAAAGATTTTAGGGATAATCCAGGATTTTTGGCTGTGGAGACACCGATGGCATCAAGTCCCAGCAAAGCCAAATTCCCTCCCTTGTGCCGTCTGGTGATGCTGATTTTATTACCCGAACACCACCCCTGGCAAGGCTATCCCAGCCTGGACTTTGCCGGAAAAAACAGGAACCGCTGCCCAAAAAACCCCCGAAATCCTGGGTGTCCCCGGGACGCCGGTGTCCCCAGTGTCCCCAAGGCTGGGGACATGGGCAGGGATGGGAGAGGCCGCCAGATAAGGACCTGGTGAGACGACAAGGTGGAGCGGCCCAGGGAAGGGGCGTGAAAGGGGCCGGATTTCCTCGTCTGCCGGGAATTACGTTTTTCTGCAGAAATCCTGCCGGCCACGTGGCTGGGGGGGGTGAGTCAGAGCCGGGATCTGCGGTGGGGAAGAGGGCGAGGACGGAGAGGCTGAGCCCATCACCGTGGCCTCTGGCCTCAACAGAACTTGAATCCCTTGGGGAGACTGAGCCCATCGCCGTGGCCTCATGGCCTCCATCAACTGACTCCCTGAGCCCATCGCCGTGGCCTCTGGCATCTTCATAAGCCCCCCCCCACCCGCCTTGACCCTTAAAAACCCCCAAATCCCAATTTCCCCTTTTTTCCCCTCATTCCCATCCCCTCCCGCCCCCGGGAGCGCCGGGATATTTATTTTACCCCTTTTTTTCCCCGTTCAAAGGGTCGGGACCGACCAAAATCTCCCCTAAATCCCCCCCCAGCTCATGGCACCGACCGGGATTATCCCTCCTCCGCCCTTTTCCCCTCCGTCAGCATTCCCGCCCGCCACCCACGGGGGGTTTTTTTTTGCCTCTCATAAAAATGCCAAATCAGCAAAAAATAAACCCCATTTCTCTGGTTCCCGTTTGAGATGTGCAAAAAAAAAAAAAAAGGGAAAAAAAAGAAAAAACCAGGGTTGGGATTGGTAAAATTTGTATTTCTTGGAGTTTGGAGTCAAGGATTTGCCTGAAATGGCCAAATTTGGGGGAAAATTTTGCAGCTTGAGGAAAAGAAAGTTAATCGTTGACTTTCAGTTTTTGGAATTTTTGTCCAATTTCTGCCTTTGTTTTTTTTTTTTTTGCCTTTTTAAAAATTTTTCTTTTTTTTCTTTTTTTTACTTTTTATTACTTTTTTTTGCCTTTTTTTGCCTTTTCTTTTTCCTTTTTTCTTTTTTCTTTTTCTTTTTTTTTCTTTTTCTTTTTTTTCCTTTTTTGCCTTTTTTAAATTTTTTTTTGCCTTTTCTTTTCTTTTTCCTTTCTTTTGCTTTTTTCTTTTCCATTTTTCTTTTTTTTTGCTTTTTCTTTTTTTTTGCTGTTTTTTTTTTCTTTTTCTTCTTTTTTGCTGTTTTTTTTCCTTTTCCTTTTTTTTTGCCTTCCTCTAGCAAGAAAATGAGGATTGGAACCAAACTAACGCGGGGAATTGCACTTTAATGATTTGAAAGATTTTTTCATAATTTTTCTCAATGGTTTTGGGGCAAACAGGGGAGATTTTGGGACTTGAGGGTGGACAAAGAGCTGCAGGCGCGTCCCTGCGCGGGACCCCCGGCATCACCTTCTGCGGCCTGGCGCTGGGACGCCGGGATGGGAGGAGCTGGCGGACGTGCGCTCCGGCACATCCACCCCAGAACCCCCTGCCCGGCGGGTTTTCCCTCCGGATTTTCACTTGCAGACACCCCAAAAATTCATCGCACCCTGGAAAAGGGGGAGGGGGGCTGCACGGCTTGCTCCGAGCCAGCCCTGTGCCTTGCAGGGGGGGTTGCATTGGGTGCGGGGTTTTGCACCGCATGCGGGGTTTTGCACCGTGACTGGGGTATCGCACCAGGTGCAGGGGTTTGCACTGGGTGCAGGGTTTTGCAGCGGGTGCAGGGGATCACACCAGGTGCAGGGTTTTGCACCAGGACTGGGGTATTGCACAGGCCGCGGGGTTTTGCACCACATGCAGGGTTTTGCACCGTGTGTGGGGTATTGCACCAGGGGCAGGGTTTTGCACCACATGCAGGGTTTTGCACCGTGTGTGGGGTATTGCACCAGGTGCAGGGTTTTGCACCACATGCAGGGTTTTGCACCAGGTGCGGGGTATTGCACCAGGTGCAGGGTTTTGCACCGGACCCAGGGTTTTGCACAGGCTGCGGGGATTTGCACTGTGACTGGGGTATTGCGCCAGGTGCAGGGTTTTGCACCAGGAGCGGGGTTTTGCACCATGACTGGGGTAGTGCACAGGCCGTGGTGTTTCGCGCCGCATGCGGGGTTTTGCGCCGTGTGTAATGTATTGCACCAGGCGCAGGTTTTGCACCGGGCCTGGGCTTTTGCACGGGCTGCGGGGCTTTGCACCACATGTGGGGTTTCGCACTGTGCGGGGGGGTATTGCACCAGGCGCAGGTTTTGCACAGGCTGTGGGGTTTTGCACCGGGCGTGGAGTATTGCACCAGCTGCAGGGTTTTGCACAGGGTGCAGGGTTTTGCACCATGTACGCGGTATTGCACCGGCTGTGGGGTTTTGCACCACATGCAGGGTATTGCATTGGGTGCAGGGTTTTGCACCATGTACGCAGTATTGCACCAGCTGTGGGGTTTTGCACGGCACGCGGGGTATTGCACCGCGTGCAGGGTTTTGCACCAGGCGCAGGGTGTTGCACCGGCGCTGGGGTTTTGCACGGGTTTGCATCGGAGCGATGCCAGAGGAAGACGCTCGTGGCAGCCGCCTTCTTCCCCGACGTTGCTATTCCAGCACCGTTCCCGGAATCCGGATTTTTTTGGGATGGAGGCTGGTGGAACCGGGACCCCCGGGGACTGTTGCACACGCACGTGTGCTCAGCAGGGCTTTGCAGGGAAGCTCTTGCGTGCATGCACCCACGTGTACGCACGCGGCCGCACACGCGCGCACACACAGAGGCGCGCGCAGGCGGGTGGGTGGGCACGCGCGGGGGGTTGCACGCGCACGCGCGGGCAAGCACGTGCACGCACAGACGCATTCACCTGCGCAGACGCAGCCCGATGCATTGCACACGCGCACACGCATGCAGGTGCACGCACACATGTATATGCACACGTGTGCAGGTGCGCACGCGCGTGCGCGGGCAGAGAGACGCACACAGGTGCGTGCACACACCCGCGCAGGTACACGGACACACGTGCGTGCACGCACACACACGTACACCCAGCTCGCAGGGGCTTGCAGCAAAGTGCTTGCACAAGCGCACACATGCACAGGCACACTCACACACGTGCACACACGTGTGCACACACACAAGCACACACAGACATACAAGCACACAGGCTTGCACACTCACATGTGCACACACAGGGGCACACGTGTGTATAGGTGTGCACGCACTTGCACACTCATATGTCCACACACATGTGTACCGGCACACACACTTGCACACACCCACAGGCGTACACCCACACGCTTGCACACTCGCATGTGCACACGCACAGGCACGCACACTTGCACGCTCACACATGTGCAAACACAGGCACGCGCACACTTGCACACTCACACATGTGTGTGCACCCACTTGCACGCTCATGCACCCGCACTTGCACACTCACANGCCCCGGGGCCGCCATGGAGACCGGCAGCAAGGTGAGCACGCCGCGCGTGGAAAATCCCCGCCGTCCCGCTGCCCTCCCCCTCCCCCCCCGTGTTACACAACCGGGGAAAGAGCGGTCGTCCACGGGCGCGCTCCGGTTGGGGGGGGGGGGCAACCGGGCTTCGTTCGGCCCCCTCGAGCCGTCAGGGCGCAGCTCACACCGCGCCGAGGACACGCGTGGGTGCCCGCGCGTGGGCGCCGCCACGCAAAATAAACATTTTTTGAAAAAATTTACCTCAAAAACAAGGGAAAAACACCCCGAAACACCCACCCCGCAGCCTCGGTGCTTCGTAGCGCACCTGAGAAAGAGTTTTGGGGTCATCCCCCCGCCCTGCTTCGAGGTGAGAAAACGCAGAGGAAAGAACCAAAAAAGGCACTTTTGGCCCCATTTTGGGGGTGAGGAAAAGGCAACAAGGCCCCAAAACTGCTGAGTTTGCTTTTGGGGGGTGTGAGGCCGGGGTGACACTGGGGGGGGGGACGGGGACACCCCCGGGACCCCCCCGGCGATGCTGGGGGACGGCTGGGTCGCATCACAGCGACAGCTCTTTGCAGCGTTTTGACCCAATTCCCATCAATTTACCCCCCAAAATGGAATTATTAAATAATATAAACTCCCTCGGTTGGTCAGCAGCAGCCGAGTCCTCCCAGCGCCTCGACCTGCCTCAGATAAATTGATTTCTAATAATAAAGGTGAGTTAAAGCGATGCGACGTCAGGTCTTAAATGAGGAAGGTGAGTTAATTGCGGCAGGGTCGTTAACGTTAGACTCCGGGGTTTGCTTGTCCCGGGCATTGCCTGGGGATGCTGCCCCCCGAAATATTCCCTTCTGGGAGTGTTTTGGGATATATTCAAGTATATAAGGTTTTTTTTTTTTCGAGGGAAGGAAATAGAAAAGTCACTCTGTGGCGGTGCAAAGCGCTGGGCAATGTGTAATTAAAAACAAAAATAATAATTTTATTCCAATTAAAGATGTTACGGGAGCAACTCCTCTTATTTTTCTCCCCAGCAAACAACTCCTTATTTTCCCCCCCCGGCTTTGGAGCTTT
This sequence comes from Pelecanoides urinatrix, assembly GCA_013400755.1. NCBI lineage: Eukaryota > Metazoa > Chordata > Aves > Procellariiformes > Procellariidae > Pelecanoides > Pelecanoides urinatrix. The sequence continues at coordinate 35,086 of VZTQ01006142.1, read as the reverse complement.
GGGAATACTATGGGGTTTTTTAATTTAAATGTATATTTTTATATATATGTTTTATATTTTAAAATTATTTTATTTAAAGCAGGCTCTGCCCCAGCGCTGTGTTTTTTTGGGCGAGGTGTGGGTTTGGGGCTGGGAGCCGGGAACGTGACGGCCGGCAGCGCGTCCATGGGGGGAGGAATTAAAAAGAAATTTGCTCTCGTAACGAAGAAATCTGATGCGCTGCCGGCCGGGCTTAACTCCCGGCTACCGAAATGGAGCCGGAGATGCGCTCCCTCTGCTTTTCCATCTTAATAACTGCCCCATTAGGTAAATTTGGGTTAGAAATGATTAATTTTTTTTAAGGTAATTAAATGCAGGAACAATTTGCTGCGCTCTGATGGGCGATGCTTAAATCCAGAGTGCATTTTGCAAGGAAAAAAGGGATTTTTATTGAAGCAGCTGGCGGTAGTGGTGCTGGGGGGTGGGGGATGAGCTCACCCCTGCACCCTTACATTTAATATTTAATATTATTGAAGCCAGAGATGCTTTTCTGCCCATGGAGCTGGGCTGCTCCAGCTCTTTGCATGCAAAAACATTTCCTGGGCTTGTCGCAGACGCTCTTGCGGTTGCAAAACTCGGGAGGGCTTGTGTCTCCGTCCCCAGCTGACCTTTAGGATAAAATAAATAAAATGACGCCGCTCTGACTCCGCTTCCCCCCACCGGCAGTTTTTTCCCCACACCGATAATCCCCCAAAATCTCAGCTGATCCCCGTGGTGCCGGTGTTACCCCCCTTCTTTGGCTGCAAACCCCCCGCCTCGTCGGTAAACGCCGGCGCTGTGGCACATGCCGCGGCTTTAGGAGCAAGTTTTACCCGGCCCTCGGTGGGTGCGTAAGTTTTTCCTGGGCTGGGAGCCAGCGTGCAGCCGTGTTATCCCGGGCAATGGCTGGATCCGGTTATCTTCACTCCGGCGAGCGTGCACAAGCGTGCAAAAAAGCGTGCAAGATGCTGCAAGGCTGCACCCCCTCCCCGCAATAACCCCCTGCATCCCTCCCAGGACGGGACCTCTTGCAATCAGCCTCTGGGATGCTCGTTAAAGCTTTGTGGCTAATTTTTACAGGCTCTTTTTAAATGTGGATTTTCCTGAAATTCCCTCCTGGGACACTTTTTTTTTCTTTTTTTAAAGGGATTATTAATTTCCTTGTTCCATGAGGCAGGCAGTATCCCCAAATCCTTCTGCACCGGGGCGGGGGGAAAAGGGTAAAAAAGATGAGTTGTAAACCAAATGGAGCCTGCTGGGAGTTTGGGGGGGCTGCTGTCACCCCACGGGTCGATATCTGCTCCGAGCATCCTGGCTTCCGTGTTCGAGCGACGAAGGAAGCAGGAAGCGTCAAAAAAAATTACAAATTTATTAAAATTACAAGCGCCGTGCCTACCTTCCTATAAGGTATAGGAGTTAGTAGGGTAATAAACCACAAGTATTGGATATATCCAGGCTGTAAATAAGTTTATTGCACAAAAGCAAGAAGGGGAAGTATGTTGGTTTTTTTCCCCCCCCCTCTAAACTCCAAATAAAGCTGCAGTTTTCTGCAAGCACAAAAAAAACCACCCAAAACACCACCCAGCAAACCCCGCGTGTGCTTTTGCGGGAGTTTCCCATGCAAGGCTGCCCTTAAAAATCAACTTTTTTTTTTTTTTTTTTGTTTCCTAATTCGCCATCTTAAGCCTCTCCTTTAATGGCGAGGTTAAAGCAGAAAGGCTCCGGGATCGGGCCGGGCAGCGTGTTTGGAGCTGGGGAGCCAGAAGCGAGCGGGAGGAGCTGACTCATAGTGACCCTGCCCGGGGAGAGCCTCCAAAAATGCCGGCAGCCTTCCTACCAACTCTATCCCTTCACCTCTTCGAGCTGCTGGGGTTTAATAGAAATATAAGGGTTTTTTGCTAAAGGTTAAAAACATAAAGGTTTTTTTGCTAGAGGCTAAAAATGGAAGTTTTTTTTTTTGCTAGAGATTAAAAATCTATGGGTTTTGTTTGTTGTTTTTTTTTTTTTGCTAGAGGTTAAAGTTGCAAAAGTAGTTTTATTATTTAATTCTTTGTGGGGTAGTGGCTGGCGTTGGAGCGATGAGGTTTTGCTACCTGCCACCTTCCCGGAGCAAAGTTCACGCCAGCGTGATGCATCCCCATCCCTGCGGCAGCGTGCCGCCGTGACTCACCCGCGCCTTCGCCCTACGTGGGGGATCGCCCGTCGGCTTTTCGGGGCGGGTGAGCCGGCCTTCAGCCATGCAAAGTAAAAATTGCTACCCCAAAAAGCGAGGGGTGGGCACCCAAAAAGCAAAGAAAAATCACCTGAAACCCCATNGGCGGGCGGGCGGGCATAGCTGGGACCCCAAGTTTAACCCCTCTTTTTTTGTTTCCTTCCCTTTTTTCCTGNCAAAAAAAAACCCTCGGTTTTTTTTAACACTTATTCAAGCACGGGTTGCTTTCAGCATTCCCAGTGTTGCCCGTTGCACTTTTCTGGAGCAGCGGTGGATGGCTGAAGTTGGAGTCAGGATTTTGGATTTTTTGGGGGCTTTTTCCTTGTTTTTCTGGGATGCCAGCAGCTTTCCAGCCTGTTTTTGCCCTCCCAAGCGGTGCATTTTCTTCTCGGGATGGCTTTGTTCAGAAGCACTGAACAAAACCAAGTGCTAAAACGTCCCTGATTAGTTGTGTTGGGGCCAAGCCTAATTAATGAGCTTCATTAACGGGGCTGGCTTTATTCCCTGTTGCTTTTTCCCTGCAAACTTTAGCATGGGGGGAGGCAGCTTGGCCAGAGAGGCGAGGTCAGTGAGCAGTACTCATTTATATTATTTATTTTAAAAAAATAACAAAATGCTTCTTAAATAAGAAAATACCCTTTTTTTTGTGTGTGTTTGCTTCATAATCAGCCCTCCTGATCTAAGGGTTGTATTTAGGTGGGGTCTGACCAGCACCAGTCCCTTGGGAATATTAATCCGAGATGCCAGGGGAGCATCCCTGGATCGGGGTGATGCACCGGTACCTGGGATAACTGGGGAGAGCCCAGCTCCCCCCCCCCCCCCCTCCCCAAATAAGGGGCTTATACATTTCACGTGGATCGTCCCAAAGCTGATTAACTGGGAATGTCGGATCCTGGTTCTTGGAGCTGAGCGCTGGGAAAATCTCTTGGCTGGGATAATTGGGCCGTTAACGAAGGTGGCCTAAGTGCTGGCCTGCCCTGACCCCGCTCCCAAACAAGGATCCGATTGTCGCTCTGGCTTAAGCAGGAGGAAGAGGAGGCGGGTGAAGGGTTTGCCAAATAGCCAGGATTTTGCTTAGCGACTGTTAATTAGGCTCTGATGCAAAAACTTCGTTAGCGGCGGCTGTCCAGGGTATCCTTGCGCTGGTGCTGGGACGATGCTTGGCTGTCCGGCGTCGGCGTCGCTGCGGTGTCCCCAAAAGCATCTTGCGCTGGCGGGCCGCCCGGGCGTCACGTGGAGCCCTCGGAGGGGACCCTGCGAGCCCAGATAAAACCTCCTACCCCAGTCCAGAGGCAAAAAATTCCTGGAATCCCCAAACAGTATTTTTTTTTAAGCCCCAAACAGTATTTTTTT
>VZTQ01006142.1:0-27205 GCA_013400755.1 Pelecanoides urinatrix | reverse complement strand
TGGGGATGCATCGGGGTGCGGGATTGGGATGGGGATGCATCGGGGTGCGGGATTGGGATGGGAATGCATCGGGCTGCGGGATTGGGGATGCATCGGGGTGCAGGGTTGGGATGGGGATGCATCGGGGTGCGGGATCGGGATGCATCGGAGTTGGAATGGGGATGCATTGGGGCGTAGGATGGAGATGCATTGGGATTAGGATGCATCAGTGCGCAGGGTTGGGGTGGGGATGCATCGAGATAAATTGGGGCGCAGGGTTAGGATGGGGATGCATCGGGGCGAAGGATTGGGATGGGGATGCATCGGGGCTGGGATGGGGATGCATGCGGGCGCAGGATTGGGATGCACGGGGGTGCAGGACCGGGATGCATCGTTCCCCTGGCTTCAGCGAGGCAAATGCAGCAACGTTTGCTGGCAGCAGCTCCCCGCGGCCGGCGGCCTCGCAGAAAGGCTCCTTTCTCACGCGGAGGGCTGAACGCCGGTTTTGCGGTCCTCTTAATATAGTCCTCCCCGCCGCTGAAACAGCGGCTTGGTGTTTGTGGGGTGCTTGCAGACGTGATGTGTGGAGGGGACGGCCCGAAACTGGGCGAGGGCTGGTAGAAAACACTCACCTGAAATGAAATGAGGGCAAGAGAGGGGAAAAAACCCCTCAACTTTTGGGAAATGCGATTTTTTTTTCCATGCTTCTCACTTTAAACTCATAGTTTTCCATCTCCTCTCCCAACCAACTGGTTCATGGTGGGTTTTTCCATCCATCATTTTTTGCAGGAGGAAAGGGGGCCAGGAGGGGGGGATTTGGGTGTTATTTTTTGATAAACCAAAGCGCAGCCCAGCCCGGCTCAGCCAGCGCTGGGGCATCCGCTGTCGCTTGGATTTATTTTTTTCTGCTTCAAGGGGAGAGAGCTGGAGGCTTTTGAGGAAGGTAGGGAGGAATTTAGAGCACCGCGAGGTTTGGTGGGGTATGTGCAGAGAGAGACCTGCTTACCCCCCGCCCGAGAGCCTGAGCCAGTCCTGGGTTCTCCAAATAATAATAATATCAATTCTTTGTTGTGTTAGAAAAAGGGGAGAAAAGCCCCCAAAGCATCAAAACCTCCAAGCGAAGCAGGAGGCAAACAAAATCACTTAAAATCCTAATGGTTTAGGGGCTTTGTAAGAGGAGCAACTTAAAAAATTACATGATTGAAATTTATAGCGAAGCACGGGGTGTATTTCTCGCGCTGCCTCTGCCAGCGGCTCTCGTTTGTGCTTGAAGCGATGGGAAAACTAGAAAACGAAGTGCGATTGTGCAAACCCTTAACGGGGAGCCGAGCGCGTGCGACACCCTTTGAAGCAGCGAGGTCTCTGGGCCACTTGACATCCAGCGGCAGCTTCCCCCGCTTGCACGAAATCTCCGCTCCTTCCAGGCAGGGTTGGTCGGGCCTGTTATCAAGCCCTTTGCTTTTTCTGTTTCGGGTATGGGTGACCCCTAAATAACTTAGTTGAAGCTTTCAGCAATGGGCTGGCTTTAAAAATACGTAAGATATATAAAAAAGGGCGTCCTGTGAAGACGGTAATTAAAAACGAGCGCCTGTCTTGGATGTTAGTATTGTGGAAGCGTTGCAGTATTGCAGAATTAGAGCCGAAGTATTGCATTATGGCAGTATTGCAGGAAAAAACCCTAGAAATTAAATTTCAGGGAGTGACCAAGGGGATGGGAATTGATCAGCTGCCCGGATGACCCTGCTGTCTTCCTCACCTTCTTCCACCATCTCTGCCATCTCCCCCCCCACCATGTTGCTTCTCCTCCGGTGATGGAGGCATCTCTCCCTGCCGCCGCTGCCCCGGGAGGAGCATGAGCTCCCCGCGGTCGCCCGGCGAGGCGAAAGAGGTATTTTGGCAACGCCGAGCCTCTCTCGGCAGGGCGAGACTAGAACCCGTCCAGCTGCATTTCCCTTGCGCATTCCATCAGGTTTCCTCCCTTGGGTTGGAGCCGAGCCACCAGCTGGGCGGCTCCCGGCTCCGTGACGCATCGTCTTGTGAGCCGCGCTCGCCGGCCAAGGGCCTGTAGGTGGCTGGGCTGAGGCCGGGCAACTCATAACACCGGTGGTGCAGAAAAAATGGGGATGGTTTTAACCCAGAGTTTCGTTTCTCCCCCCCCTCTTTCGCAGGTGATTGAGGACTTCTACAACCGTACCTGGCTGTACCGATACGAGGAGCCCATCAGCCCTGCCACCCTCACCACGCTCTGGTCCCTCTCTGTCGCCATCTTCTCCGTCGGAGGAATGATCGGATCCTTCTCCGTGGGGCTCTTTGTCAATCGCTTCGGACGGTGAGCACCCAACGGGGGGGTCGTGCAGCCTCACCCCACCCTGGCACCCCAGGGACACCTCCCTCCTGCCAAGAACTGATGTTTGGGTTCTTCCGACACCCCTTCAGCCTCTCCGACACCCGTGGTCCTCCTCACCCTCCTCCCTTCCCTCCCCAGGCGCAACTCCATGCTGATGTCCAACGTTCTCGCCTTCATGTCCGCCGTCCTCATGGGTTTCTCCAAGATGGCTCTCTCCTTCGAGATGCTCATCCTCGGCCGCTTCATCATCGGCCTCTACTCTGGCCTCACCACCGGTTTCGTGCCCATGTACGTGGGCGAGGTGTCGCCCACCGCGCTGCGGGGCGCGTTGGGGACCTTCCACCAGCTCGGCATCGTCTTGGGCATCCTCATCGCGCAGGTAAGTGCTGGAGAACCGGCTGAGGGGTTTCCCGTCTTTGCTGCTGATGCTCCTCAGGGTCTGCAGAGGTTGGGGTTTAGCGCAGCGGCGCAGAGCGCTGCCCGTGCCGTGGATCTGCCCGGTCCTTCGGAAGGAGCTGGGGCTGGAGGGATGGACCTGGAGCTCAGCGGGAGCAGGGATGCTGTGAGATCTTAAGATTTTGGGATGGGCAGCGTCGTGATACGATGTCCGTTGGCCACCTGGAAGCAACACAGCTGTCCTCGCCCCTCTGATGGGTGTCCAAGCCTGGAGTGCGCCCATGAGCAGCGGAGTTGGGTCCGGCTTGAGCTGGGAAAGCCTGGCTCAACCCCTCTCGTCCGCAGGTGTTCGGTTTGGACTTGATCATGGGAAACGACTCACTCTGGCCGCTGCTCCTGGGGTTCATCTTCATCCCTGCCCTGCTGCAGTGCATCATCCTGCCCTTCGCCCCCGAGAGCCCCCGCTTCCTCCTCATCAACCGCAACGAGGAGAACAAAGCCAAGAGCGGTGAGTGACCCCCGTCCCCGAGCTCGTCCCACCGCGCAGGAGGGTCCTCAGCTGCTCCTGACTCCACCTCTTCCCCTCAGTCCTCAAGAAGCTGCGGGGCACGACGGACGTCAGCAGCGACCTCCAGGAGATGAAGGAGGAGAGCCGGCAAATGATGAGGGAGAAGAAGGCCACCATAATGGAGCTCTTCCGTTCCCCCATGTATCGCCAGCCCATCCTCATCGCGATCGTCCTGCAGCTCTCCCAGCAGCTCTCGGGGATCAACGCGGTGAGTTTTGGGGGGACCCGGATACCGTGGCCTCAGCTTGTTTCACCCAGAACTTGGGTTGCGCTGGGTCCAAGTCACCATCACGCGGTGGGTCGATGCCAGACCTGACATCCCTGCCCTTTGTAGGTCTTCTACTACTCCACCAGCATCTTCGAGAAGTCGGGTGTGGAGCAGCCCGTCTACGCCACCATCGGCTCCGGTGTGGTGAATACGGCTTTCACGGTCGTTTCGGTGAGTTTTGGCCCACCAAGCTCTCACCAGGGAAGGCGGAGAGAAGGGGGCTCTTCCTCTGGGCAGGGGACGCGCTGATGGACGCCTGTCTCCATCCGACAGCTCTTCGTGGTGGAACGAGCGGGACGCAGGACCCTCCACCTCATCGGCCTGGCGGGGATGGCGGGGTGCGCGGTGCTCATGACCATTGCCCTGACGCTGCTGGTGAGCGATGGGTGGGACGGGTGGGCTGGGAGGAGGTCCTGCGCGCCGCCCCTCGCTGCGCTGGCTTGGAGGGGGAGGTCTGGTTGGAGACGAGGGAGGGCTCGTCCTCCTAGAGGTCCCAGATCTCTCCTCAGGTCCCAGAAATCCTGGAGAAACCTCACGGCTTCTCTGCCAGCACCACGCCTGCTTGGGTCTCATCGTCTGAGACAGCCAGATGTTTCGTGTCCCCGCCACCGAACCGACCTTCTCTCTCTCCCTTGGACTAGGACCAAATGCCCTGGATGTCCTACCTCAGCATCGTGGCCATCTTCGGGTTTGTGGCCTTCTTTGAGATCGGTCCAGGCCCCATCCCGTGGTTTATCGTGGCAGAGCTGTTCAGCCAAGGCCCTCGTCCCGCTGCCTTCGCTGTTGCCGGGCTCTCCAACTGGACCTCGAACTTCATCGTGGGCATGGGCTTCCAGTACATGGCGGTAACCACCTCCTGGGGTCTGGCTGGGGAGAGGGCTGGGGGTGCCGAGCGCCGGTGGGGTTGTGTGACTTACCTTGAGCCCTAAAACCTGGTTTGCTTGGGTGAACGCTCCTACAGGAGGGGGCCGGGGCCGGGATCTGGGGAAGGAGCGAGGAGTTGGACTGGATGTGGGTCCCTTCCAACCTGGGATGTTCTGGGAGAGGGAAGGAGGACGCAGGTCTTGGACGGGATGGTCACTGGATGGTCCTTCAGCCGTGATCCGTCCCCCGGCTCCTGCCCCGGCTCCATCCACGCGCTCACCGCTTCCTCCTCCTTTCTCCTTCCCAGCAACTCTGCGGCCCCTACGTCTTCATCATCTTCACGGTGCTGCTAGTCCTCTTCTTCATCTTCACCTACTTCAAGGTGCCGGAGACGAAGGGTCGGACCTTCGACGAAATCGCCTCCGGTTTCCGTCAGGGCGGAGCGAGCCAGAGCGACAAAACCCCGGATGAGTTTCACAGCTTGGGTGCCGACTCCCAGGTCTAACCCGCCCGCGGCCCCGCCCGGCCCCGCCCGGCCGCCCACCTTCTCTCCTGAGTTTGTGGGGTTTTATGTTTTTTTTAAAATGCTTTGTACAGGAACCGGGGAGGAGGGAGCAGGGGGCGGTGCCTGTGCCCGCGCCCCCTTCCCAGACCCCCCCACTGGTTTATCGGGGACAGACTGACTTTTTTTTTCTTTTTTTTTTTCCTTTTTTTCCTCCTCCTAGAAATGATTTTTTTAGCTGGTTTCGCGTCCAGGATTTCAAAGCCAATAGATGTTTTAAAAACCAACCACGCGGCCTCCGCCAGCGGGAGGGCGCCTCCCTTTTTATAACGACGCGATAGGTTATTTAACGAGAAATCATGTAGCGGAAGTTTTTAAAGCTGGAAACTTTTTTTTTTTTTAAAAAACGTTCTAATTGTAGAAAAATCAGGTAAATTGACTAAATCTAAACCAACAATTTTTTAAGAAAAACAAAAACAAAAAAAGACGAGTTATTTTTTCAAGCAGTCGCATTGATTTCAAGCCCCCGGTGGGTTCGCGGATGGGGGTTTCCCCGCGGCGAGGACGGAGAGGCCCGGCCCCCAGCGCAGGTTGCAGAGCGTCGTCTCCGCCAGCGGCTTCTCGTCTCCTTTGCCTGAATTTCATCCGGGAGGGGAAAAGGGGAGGGGGAGTGTCTCTTCTTTTTTGGTTTTTTTGGTTTGTTTGTTTTTTTTATTTGGTTTCATCTCGGCAATATTTGCCCGATGGTGAAGCGCCGGCAGAGCGAACCGGCAGCCACACACTACCGCACCCCCCCTCCATCGCCACCACCGCCCACCGTCACGCGGACACATCCATCTCCTGCTCTGTGTATAGACTGGAAGATATTTATATTATATATATTTTTGTTCAATGGTTGTTAATAGTAGACATTTAAGTTATAGCGTTTCTGATTTGACAAGCAAAGTACTGTAAATATTCTTGGAGTATATTCACATTGTATAATGTATACAAAAAGGTACAGACGCAAAGGTATAGTTTCTATAGCGACTAAGAAAAAGCTTGTACATGGTTAGGATGACTTTTGTATAGTTCATTACCTGCACTGTAGTTGTATCTATTGCACTGAACTTCAGGCTGTAGGATATTAAAAAAAAAAAAGAGAAATACTGTCCTTTTCAAACAAAACGGAAAAAAAAAAAACCCTCACAAAAAGCATCCCCGCGTGCAGCTGGTGTGGGAGCTACTGGCACATTCCCAAAGCCACAGGCGGTTTTTTTCTTAAATAGTATTTTTTTTTTTTAATTTATTTGTCTTGGAAGTGATAACACTTGACCACACTTGAAAGAAAATAAAGGTAGGGGGAGGGAAAAAAAAAAGAACATATATAAAACCACCCCATGAGGAACTCGTCGCGTCTCTGCGCAGCACGGAGCGGGCATGTGTGTTGTGGTTTCTTTTTTTTTTTTTTTTTAAAAAAAAAACAATTACATAAGTGCCAAGAGGAAGGTGTGTGGTGTGCTAACAATAAAGGAGAATGTATGCAGCGACCCAGCCGCCCGTGTCCCGTCCCTTCATTTCGGCTTCCCCCTTCCGTGGTCGCGGGCCGGGAGGGTTTGTTCTTCCGGGACGGATGGGGAAGCCGGGAGCACGGGAGCAGCTCCTGGGTCTCCCACCGGCTTTTCATGGCCACCCCCCCGGAGCTGGTGCCACGGGGGTTCCCGGCTGGAGCCTTCACCCGCGCCCTCCCCGCACCCCAAAACTTGCCCCCCCCCTGGCTCTGCTTCGGGGCGGAGCTGGTGCCTCCCTGAGCAGGGCAGGAGGGAGGCTGCTGCTTCTCGGCGGATTTTGTTTTGTTTCCCCTTGAGCTGACAAGGTGCCAGGAGCTGCAAGTCTGAACACTTTCGGGCAAAGAAACGCTGATCTTGGTCACTTCAGGCTTTTTTCTATTTATTGAAACGGCTTTTTGCCCTGAAGTGCACACGCTGGAGATGGCTGTTGCAGCGTGTCATAGGAAATAACTCTCGTAAAATCTTTCAAAGCGCCCAAATATGTTCTTTATTTGCCCAGGGCTCTTCTTGTCTGCACTAACGTTTCTATTCCCAGCCCTTGCCCGTCACCGCTCCTGCAGCCACTCAGCCCAACGTGAAGTTCATTTTCACACCGTCTTTTATGGTGTTGAACAGCCAGGAGCGGTGACACCGAGCCGCCGGCCTGGCACGTCAGGCAGGCTCAGCCTGGCTGCAGAGCGGCCCGAGGGATTACCGCCGCCATCGAGCCCACAGCTCCAAATCCCCGGCCACGGTGACCCAAATCCTCCCTGCCCCGAGGCACGCTGCCAGCGGGCGCATCCCCCCGGTGTCCCCAGTCCCGCGGAGGTGGACGGTCCGTGGCCAGACCTGATGAGGGTGGACGCGTCCCCCAGCGTCTCCCGTAGGAGTATTCCGAGGTCTCCCACCCGTCCCCCCAGCCCGTCTGCCGTGGGGCCCCTCGTGCACCCCGACCAGTGCTATCCCTCCCAGTAACGAACACCGGCTGGAGCGGAGGCTTTCCCTTTACCAGCAGCATCAATCCCTTCTAATTGCTCAGGTCCCAGCTTGACGAAGCGTTTAAAAAAGCGTACTTGACTCCATCCCAATTCAGCAAGGCAATTAAATGCACTCATAAATCCTCCTGAAGTAAATGAGACTTAATCGTAGGCTTAAAGCTCAGCTGAATTCAGACCTTAGCAGCAGGGCAAGTTTCCCTTAACCTCTTTCCCAGCGCTGCGAGGCTGTCACATGCTTCGGCGTCTGAACCGAGCTCACCGCGCAGACCGTGTCCCGTCTCGCTCTCCCGGGGGTCTCCTCTAGCCCTTCGCCCCCACACCGAGGGTCGCGCGTACCCTCTGCCCTGCCCGCCTTCTCTCTGCTCCCCAGGGCGGAAGCCCCTCGGAGCTGCGGGTCGGGAGGGCTGCGGGCAGAAGCAGACGGTGACACGAGGGACTTCCTCCTCTCGAGGTTGGCGTGGGAGTTAACGGGATGCCTACGGGCTGGCGAGCTCTCAGCCGTGAGGAAACCGCGTCTCCTTTGGGTCGGAAGCTCTGATTGGAGCTACTGGCCTTTTAATCCTTTCCCTCAAGACTGCTCATGGTGTTCTCGTGGTCCCTTCCTGGGTGTAAGTTCTTCCACGAGTGGAACGAGCGAGTCCCGCGGTGCCCAGAGCTACGAGAGTCCTCTAAAGCTCTGCAAAAAGAGAGGAGGTAGATTTGGAGGTGGGGGGCACTGCAGAGAGGTGCAACCCCTCATCCAGCCCGAGCAGGTCCTGAGGAGCAGGTGTCAAGTTAGGAACGCAGCGAAGACCTTCCCCGTGTCCCTCCCGCATCCCTCCCTGGTATCTCCCTCATCAAACGGAAAGGCAAATTGAGGAAACCAGTAACAAACACATCTCTGCTGGTCTTAGAGAACGTGAGGACGTAAGAAGCTGTTTGCTTATTCATAAATCATTAGATGATGATTTATCCATCGCGTGTTGGTTTTGCTTTTGTTTCCTACCCTCACGCTGTTATTCCGTTACGGCCTACAGAGGTTGATCAGCACGTGAAAACGAACTCATACCAGAAAGTTTAATTTTCAAACGCCTTGAGACAGAAAGGGACACATCTGGAAAGATGACAGCAGCAGAAAGGACCTGCAGCTTGTAATGCTTTTTGTTTTCAGCAACCTAGTTAAACAGATAACCTCGCCGAACACCCGGCTCCGGTAGAAAGAGTTCGTTATTTTGTGTAGGAAGGCTTGTTGTTAATCAACTTCAGCAAATGACCAATGGCTTCCAGAGACTCGCGTTGGGGCAGTTGTTTCACCAGGTCAAAGGCTTTCATCCCCGCCTCACGAGCCTGGAACGAAAGAGAACGGAAACAGAAAAGACGAGGTAATGGTCAGGAATTTGGCTTTTCTCAAGGGGTAGTTAAAATACCTGCAGAGGCGCATTGCAATAGCTGCGCTGGAGCAGATCCAGGCTGCAGCCACTCGGCCGCCTGCCTCGGAGGGTGACCTGCACAAGCTGCTTTACAGGAGAGAGTAAAGCTGCCAACAGATATCATATTTAGGATCCAGTGGTGCAGACAGATGAGATTACCAACCCCAGCCCCCCGCGCTGGAGATCATTACCTCCCATCTAATACAGCAGCTCCTCTGAACATTCCCAAAGCTATTTCAGGAAAAAAACAGCTGTATTGGCTCAGTCTGAACTAAACCCCTCATTCCCCTTGGTAGGTCTTCCAGGGTTGAGACATTCTCACAATTATAAAGCTGTGCCTTTTTTCTCATTTGCATTTGTTTCTTTGTGTCTTCCAAACACTGACTCACATCATTACGGCTTTCCCTGATACAGTGAAGAGACCATTAGTAATCTGTATTTTCACCCTCCAAAACACAGGCAGAAGAAACTCGGGCTTTTGAGCACTTAGCCCGAACAAAGAGGCCTGATTTCCAGATGTTTACCGCTCAGCACTTCCTCAAAATCAATGATTTTTAGGGCAGAGAATCGGGCACTCTGAAGTTAGCAGTCGCACCTGAAATCTTTAGCCATAAAAACCAGAGGGGTGCAAATTCAAAACTGAATTATGGGGTCCAATAGCGTGAGCCTACATTAATGTAATGGTAATTACAGGGAGTGTGGCTCAAGGAGAGACACGTGCAAGGCCCATGTTTTGCTCGCTGCGTAACATCTGACCTGGTGTCTGAACGCAGCCTGTGACAGGCAGCGACACTGCTGGGATATCCCAGATAAAGGGCAAACCCAGAAAACGTGGATAACTACAGGATCCACCGTGGAAGGCCTGGCAGAGAGCAAAACAGATCCAGGGAGCTTTATCAGCCTTGGCAGAGCGCAGGTCGCGAGCTGGCTTCATGCAGAGCTGCTGAGGCAGCTTTGTCCTCGGTCACCCAGCGCTGCATGGCTGTTGTGGACTCAGGAGAGGTGCCAGGTGAACCCAGGCAACTGGCTTCATGAGATGGGGCGAGCACCGAAACAGTGAGGCAACCCTCCCGGACCCTTTCACCAGACGAAACTCACCTTTGATAAATCCATGATCAGGTAATAAAGCATGGCAAGAGCATGCAAAACTCTGGCGGTTTCCCCAGGTTGTTGCTTTGGTGCCCGTTCTCTGATATCTAATACCGCATTCAGTACTCGGATTGCTTCTGCTTGCTGGGCTTCAGCTGCATCGAGAACGAAATAATCTTGTTGGATGTATGTATGCATGCAAGATAATATATTCAAAACTGTCCAATTATCTCTTCTAGACATCAAAGCATTTCTGCTACAAGCATCAACGCGGTATCCCAGCTCCATGCAAATTCCATACCCATTAACAGATATCTTTTCATCCAGTCAGTAATTGTGTTGATTAGCCTTTAGTAAGGATGTGGAGTCATAACAGCTGCATGAAAAGAGCAACTTTCATGCTCCTGTCATAACCGAAGATGGTATCGTGCAGCCCTGTCTTGGTGTGGTTCCTACTGGATGGAGACAATGCCAGGTAAAAGGATTTACAGGAACATTTCTCTTTTCTGACACTATTCTTATTAGCATACGTGGTAGAAAGAAGAAAAGGACCAGAGTCTAGCCTGACTTCAGTGGAGCGTAGGGTAGTTCCATGCACACTAGCGTACTTCCTAATGCTTTATGCACCTTTATGTCCTAGTGAGAGATTCCCCAGCTTCTCTCCCCAGAGTATTCTCCAGATTATTACATCCAATTATCGGTACACGCTATTCCATCGTGTCCTACTGCTTCAAAAGACAGCGCTGTAAACCTGCCTAAGTGAGATGAAATGTCACTTCCACATAATTAAATGGAGACAAAGGAGCTGCAGAGAAATGAGAATGTTGAAGTGGAATCGGATCCTGAACGGCAAAATCTTGTATCGTTACAGTCACTGCCAAGGGCGCTGTGAAAAGGAGCACGTAAATAAAAAGAGCAAGGCTGTGCTTCCACTTGAACACCCTCATTCCTAAAGTGGCCCCGTTTGTTTCATCCAGCACAATCCACTGAGGATCAACATCAGAAATACCTGTGATTCCGATAAAATTGGGTCTACAGAAATGCCACGCAAAACCCAACGCCGTAGATACAAACAGTGGGATGTATGGATTCTTTAAAATCCCATCTTCCCAACGGTTCTGCGTAATAGCGGTGCTTACTCATATGGTCTTCGCTGACTTCCTTGTCCTCGGTGAACGGAGACATTTCCGGTTGTGACTTGAGAATTTGCTCCTGTGCTAGAACTGACTTCACCAAAAAGGCATGCCAGATGTCGGTTACCTATCAGGAAGCAAATAAATTATTTCACTTGTATGAATACATGGTATTTAGCAACTAGTTGTTCAATAAACAATGTGTCCTGCAATGCAGGTCCCTACCACAATAACCGGAGTGCCTGCTGGTTAGTGAGCTGGCTGCTGCCAAGCTGGATGTTTCACGTAGAGATTTGACCGCTCATCTCCCAGCAGCGGCCTTCGTTGGAAGCTCACTTCTCCATCTGACTATTCATTTTCATCGAACTTGAATAAATCTAACTAAATTGTTAACCAAAAGCAAATTTGGTTGAAGTCTGCAAGGGGAATGGAGGCAGATTGCAGAGCTGCCAAAGTCTCGTTTCCACAGAAAATCAAGCTAAACAAATGAAAGCTCATTTTTTCCTGTTATTAGAGTGATTAGGTAATAGTTACTTCCCTTGCTTGATCATTCTGTTCTGACAATCCTTTATCAGCGTGACTTCTCATCGATTCTCAGCATAAATTTTACGTGGCTCGTTTGTATCCCATTGCTGCTCAGTGACTCTTCCTTGGCTATGGAAATTCCTTGGAGACCTTCTCTACTTGTGGGACTCTCTTCAACCTCTGGCGTGGGGTATTTGGTAGCAAAGCTATTTTTTAACAAGATTTGGCTGCCCAAATTGAAGACAACTTGAATAACAATTTTTAACCAAGTATAGAATTTCCCTCTCCTGGTTTTAACTCAGAGAAATATTTAAGTATGAAAAGGGTTTTCGAGATTGATCCCTAAAAGGCAACGCTGGCATTTGATATGGTCACCATCCTATTAAAGGCAGTCCGAAACAGAAAAAACATTGGAAAGAGCACAGAAAAAAACTGAGAAATATATAGAGGATGACCTTTGGTTTTACTAACCTCAGCGTAAAGCGAGTTTGCTATGTCTATTTTGTTCTGGTGAAAGAAAACATTAGCCATGTGGAAATACCCTCCAGAGGTCTCAATAGATTTTAGTCCAAACGTAGAACTAGCAAGGTAAATCTGAAATCGATATTTAAAAAAAAAAAAAAAAAAAGAAGATTAACGTTCATATCAAACCTGGGAAATTTTTCATTACGGATTAATGATATTGCAAGCGTTCAGTTTTTTTCTGTAGCTGTCGCGTTAGTTATACCTGACTATGACCGTAAAATGTGGTACTAAAAAAGCTGTATTTTGGGTTTTATGCAAAGGAATGCAACACCCCCAAATCCCCTGCTCGCTGGGGCAGAGGAACCTTATCACAGCCTGTTACCCCGCTGAAGCATGGGGCAGGTTTCCCACATCTCCTCCTCTCACTGTGCAACCCGTACGTCTCACGTCTTCAAACGCACAACCTGCTGCTGCTTTTCAGCTCTCCAGTCCTGCCCGCGGCGCCTGTTCCTCCCGCCGCAGCCCCAGCCGAAGCCAGGGGAGTGGGAAGGCAGTGGTGCATTCCAGCTATTCTGAGCCGGCGTGTGACTCTCAGCAGATCTCAGACACGCAGCCAAAGTTCAGGCAGGTCTTGGGCTGCTCTGACGTAGAAAAACTATTACCTGACACCCTTTCAGGCACCAGATTCAAGGTACCTAAAAAACCAGTGGCACAGCTGGGAATCTCTCCCAAAAGGTTTACAGACTAAGCAAAGACAGGGCTGTATATATTTTAAAGGATCTAATTCTCCTCAACTGTATATCATCACTTACACCCACACAAAGCTACTATCAAGTTCAACAGTAAAGGGTATACATCACTCTGCACTGGATAAATTTAGTCTACACGGGACATAAATAGGATGTCGCGAAGTTCATCTGCCTTTGGGGGATCAAATGACAGGCAAAGCATCCTCAGGAACACAGCTGGCAACAACCACTTCAAATCTGACAGGCTGCTCTAGTGGCCAAAAAGATTGAATCGGGGAAAACGCTGTTGAACCAGACATTTAAATAGTTAAATAAGGCATTCACTAAATAACGGCTGACAGAGAACTGCTGTCTGACAGAAAAGTACTGAGGAAAATGACAGCCAAACTATAAAGTAACGTATCTGTTGAATAAAAGGCAACTACACCAGTTCGGGTAGGAATGTCTGTTCATCTCAGGACCATAACCAAGCTGATAGATAAATTTATAAGCAGATGCAGTAAAGACAAGGTATACGTCACTTCAAGGGAATAAGGGTAACTGGTAAAACACAACTTTGGTAACACGTGGATACACTAGACAGTTCAGGTGTTCATAACATGTATCCTCTCGGTACCTAAAATCAGGATTACAAGTCTGTCTGCTGCAGTTTTCATATTGATTTGGAAGTGTTAGAGAAGGAAGAAAAATTGAAGTGTTTCTGTATTTGAGTTGGCTTACATCATTCGCCAGGTGATATAAAGCCTGTTCAAAGTTTCCTTCAGCAGCACAGAGAAGTCCCAGACTACGATGTAATTTATACTGAACAGCAACACTGCAGTCTGGAGTTCTGAGGACAATCCACTGAGCTTGGGAGAGATACTTAGACGCCTCCGGAAGACGGCCAGCACCTGAAATGACACGTAGAAATAAGCAGGATAAAGAGCATTTTTTTATTTAGAAAATGAGCGAATACTGCCCATTAATCCTTTGCCGTAGTTTGATACGGAGAGCTAGTTTGTGGATTCCCCACTTCTCTCCTGAGTGCTCCTTAGTCGAGCAGGTGTTCAGAATCTAATTTACAGACAGGCTGAGTGTCCAGAGCTACAAGAGAAGCCAGAAACTGTGTATGGCATTCAATATCTCTGAGACACGTCTTCAAAACAGGTTAGCTACAGGCGGCCACTAATGACTCCTGTATTATCACACTAGAATTACTCATGGGGTTTTTTTTCCCTTCTCTCGCCACACCATTTACGACAATCCTTGAGAGAGCTCAGTTCTGCCAGCAGACCATTGTGTGTACTCCGGTAATGGCAGTGATTTACAGTGATTGCTCAGTCCTTTACGTCTGCAGCTGAGGAGAGCAGTTCTCCACATGCAGAGTCCTAGTTTGACATCTTTTATAAAGCATACAGTCAATAAGAAAAAGCTCTGCTTCAGGCAGAGCGCGCTTTTATGAATGAACTGAGGCATTTCTCTGATGCAACGGCCTCAGAAATGTTTGCTGGTTCCCTGAGATAAGAGCGCAACCAACCACCCTCGGGAATTTAATGCTTTTGAGAGTCATACAAAGCCACAGAGGCAAAGAATGGATTTTCATACTGTTTCTCTCGTGGGAATCGGTAGAGATGGAGAAAACATTTCATTTGCTTTCATTGATCTCTCATCACTGAAGAGTGATTCTTTTCCCCAGACCCACACAGAAAAAGGGGGGCGGGCTGTGACTTCTCAAATCTCTCTGAAATGCCCTTGAGGCAGGGCAGGGTAGAGGCATGGCACAATGTTGAAACGCAGAACTGGTCCTTCCCTGATAAATGGTAAAAGGAAACCAGAAACCTGACCCACGGGAGGTCTTGCCCTTGCCAGCGTTACTATTTAGACAATACTTACCAGTGGAGGCCTCAGCCAAGAGGAGATAAGCAGGCACCAATTGCACAGAATTTGAGCCGTACACTTCAGTACTGAAACGCAGCGCGTGCAAAGCTGCAGGTAGCGCTTCTTTATGCTTTCCATCCAAAATGAACTCCTGGGCTGTGCCGTACGCGAGATCGCTGATGTATTTCTGCAGGGAAACATAGCAATGGGACAGAGTGAGCAAAGGGTAAGGAGAAATAAAACGCACGGTCTCTTTGCAAACTGTAAAAGAGTGATTGTAATGTTGTTTGTGTCTGTAATTAATGGATGGAAGTTAAAGCTCTCATATTAGAGCCTAGCTTTCATTCCTACTTCTAGCAGGAACAGCTTTGGACATCCTCTTAGGTCATGTGGTGTCTTATGAGACGAAGAATCCTTTACGCCTACAAAAAAGGGCTAATAAGGCTGCAGCAGTAAAAGCTGTGAAGCACAGAAAATGATCATCACAAGACCATAGAAAAGATTAAACAAAGGGGCTACGGCGGGGTTTTGCTGACGGTAATAACGGTGACTCATAGCAGGCAGCGGAGTGTGTGGTTTGCCAAGCTGGTGCTAGCATGGCACACCTCCAGCTGCAGGAGACGCGGTCTGGAAGCGAGGAGAGAGCTCCTCACATGGTGCTGCAGCTTCCTCCCACCCTCTCCCGGCTGGTTCTGGGCCTTGGTATTTTGGGCGCGGAGTCTGGAAAGCCGGTCAAAATCAGAACACCCTAATGCACTTATAATCCTGTATATCCATTACCCAAGCCGGGTTTGGTGGTCAAGCAGCTTCCGCAGGATTTCTGTTTGTTGTCAGAATCCATAATGTTTCCCGTACGTATATTTGCTTCCTGCCTTTTGCTGCTTCTAACAGTCCACACCGCATTTGGTCTTTTCACCCTTTGCAGCATCTGATCTATTCACCAGCTCCATAAACATATCTCCGTTTGAACGCCTGTTCATTGCCAAGAGCTCTACGGCAACTGTAGATGTTGTGCCCTTACCCCGGGCTGAGGGATGCCAGCAAAAAAGAGCCAGGATGCTTATTTATCTGTTTCTCTTTGCTTGCAGCGTAATTGTTGCCAACTCCCAACACTTCTGTGTCGGCTTTTCACACAAGTGGTGCAGCGGGAAAGCTGCCTGGAACGAAATCTTGTTGCTGCCATGGTAAGTCAGCAAGGCACTCGCTCTTCTCTTGCTAGGAGGCACGGGCAGGCCTGTGCAGCGAGCGCCGGCAGAAAATACCGTTTTACCTCTTTGTTGCCTTCTCTTTTACAGCCCTGAGCAGAGGGCAGAGGGCAGAAAAACCAAATCCCAGTCCTTTTGGAGGCCAGGGTTTAGCATTTTGCTAAGCTGTAAGAGCTTGGAGAGAGGCAGAGAGAGATGCCACAGGTGAAGGAACAGCACAGGAATAGGGAACCTCAAAGACAGCCTGCGAGTGTTTCCTGGAGATCCTGGCTGAGATGAAGGGACATCCTTTCTGGATAAATGAGAGCTTTGAAGAACACACCCCAGAGAGACAGCACCCTGCTACAGCAAGGACAGCCAAGAGCTGGGAAACACCGCGCTCATCCCCTCTCTAGCCCCTGAGCTATCAGCACATAGAGAGTGAAAAAGGCACGCACCAAAACCAAGCCGTGTTGGGGGAGCACGTGGTGCCCAGGAGAAAGTCAGCACATGCTCAGGGCAAGGAGAAATAAAAGCTGTTATTTATCAAGCTGCCTTTTCTGTCCATGCCACTCTTTCTCTGTTGCAACTGGCACGGGCTTTGGTGCGTGGGTATCGAGCAGATTGTCATCTGGGGAGGTGTTGGAGATCAGCATCATTCTTTTTTTACTCCTTGTCAATAGGATCATCGCTGCTTCCCATGATGTAAGCAATCTTAAAACATCTGCAGTGATGACAAGCTAAGGGTTAGACTCTTGCACAGCTCCCAGGAGAAGAAAGGGCAGGAGACAACAGAAGCCCTGCAGCTCTGAATATTTAAGACTGCACAGTTACACGCCTTGGGGGGATCGTTAGCTTGGGCCCTGCACTGTTTTTCATCTTGCCCATAGCCCCACGCCCCCGGACCTGCACACTTCGGGCTCTTTTCATGTGTGTTGCAATTACAGAGGTTTCTCTGAAGATGCCCCCACGCAGTTTTCCCCCAGTTGGGGTTTGAGGAGGCTGAGGACCCCAGCTCTGCTCCAGACGGGCGCAGGGGGTTGGGAACACACGGGGTTCAGTGCCACATTCATTTACTCACTCACAGGCACCAAAAATGATGGCGGCGCTTGAAGAAACGATGATTTAAAGAGGAAGGCAGGCTTCCAGTCAGTTTGAGTTGAAACCTGCAGTCGACGGGGCTAGCGTCGGTGCTGGAGGACTGCTGTAGCTGGCTGAGGCATGGATCTTTTCCCGTACCCAGAGGCTGCGCTAAGCTGACATCACGCAGGCAGGTGAAGCTATTCTACAAACAGAAACTTGGAGTTTTGTCAGTTTGGAGGTACTGTCTGCAGGCATCCCCCCGGCTATGTTGACAAAAGCAGATTTCTATCAACAAAGCTTTGGAGTACAGACGAGGTATGAAACTCATAACCTCCTGGCTCTCAGCTTCGTGCACCTTCCCGTAAGCCACAGGGCATTTTGATGTGCACGAGCTTTCCTGTGTCCTGACTGAGGCTCGAGCTGTGTGTTTTCTAAACAAACACCGTGCAGGAGTTTGTAAAGTACAACAGAAATGTTCAAAAAATAATAAACCTCTGCACTGGCTTTGAGCAGAAGGTTTTTTCTCCGATCATCATGACACTACGTAGCTTTTCCCTGAGCTCCAAAGCCTTTTAAAAAGTATTTTGTTGGCTCTGTGAATAGAAATGTGATGAAGCCACCAAGATGAGGCAGTAAATAATCTCACCCTCTCCACACCGCTCTTCCAACACTTGTCAGCCAGTCTAGGCACAACGTTGCCTACGCTATACCTCGCTGTACGTAAAGGCAGACTTCATTTGTGGGCTAGGAGCTGCAGCCTTGCTGTGAAAGCAAGCAGGTAACAAACAAGATGTTTTGGCTTTTTCCACTTCTCTCTTAGGAGAGAAGGAAGACCAAGTGTCCCTGCACATACCATTCTCAGAATCTATTTTATTTAAATAGTCTGGAGACAAAGGTCAAAGAACAAATGTAATAGGGTTGTTAAAGATCCTATAAAAAGCTTTACTTGGAAAAAAAATCGCAGTCTGCTCTCTGTGACTTTCCCCATAAAGTTATTTCAAGCCTTGGCTCGAGGTTTGCAGTTGCCCCTGCTAACCTAGGTGTGCACGCCAATCAAGAGGAGTGACTCTCCCTTCTCCGCCAGCCCCGACTTCCTGCTGTCTTCCCCTGGAACCTAATAAAAACAAATGATTAGCTTCCAGCTAATCAAGGAGTACTTCCTTGATCTGGCGGTCACGTGGTCTTTTGTAATGTATAGAGCACAATTTTAGTTGCTATCAAATCAGTGATGTAATAACAAATGCTTTCAACATCAGTGTTCAATATGTAGGTAAAGTTTCTTGGAAAAGCTTTAAGCAGTTAAGGATGAAAAAAAACCCTGCCACCACCTCCAATAAGACCAATTTTAACCTTTTTTCTTTGCAGACTTTATAAAAGGTCAACTTAAACGTAAGCTGGAACAAAGGAGCTTTTGCATTTTTCCTGAGGCTTCTGGGACATATTGTTCTAACACACCTTCTTTGGACTTTGGTCAACAATCTTGCCTGTGATTTTCAAACAGATGGGATTTTCAAAACCAAACGGGGTTGTGGGCGCCTAATTCCTACAAAGCCTAAAGGAATCTGCTGCCTGAAGCTTGTCACAAGCTTCCAGCAAGCAGGGCTTTTGTCTACGCAGGTTCCACCCCTTTTAGACTTTCTATTTCTGGATGCTCCCAAGAAAGACAACAGCAACGAGCCAGTCACCAAAGTACTGGCCCAGAAACAACCTGAAAAATAATACATGATGTGAAGTCCAGAAGATTAACGTTCTTCTCAGTGGCACCGTTTGATTGTTACCAGCTCCCTTTCAGCTGTTCTGTTGTCCTGTTATTCTGCGATTAGGAGTTATGCAACGATAGAAGGATAATTTATTTTTATGGGCAAGATTTTAAGTAGCAGATGTATTTGGGTGGGTTATTTTATTTTATCAACATTGTGGAAAAGCAGATCCTGCTACCCCATAAACAAACAAACAAAAAAAAAGAGTTCAAAACCACGCGGGCTGGAAAGGAGTTGCACATCTGCACCGCCCACGAGGCCAAAAAGCAGAGATAAAAGACCATACTTAGTGGGAAAGGGCGTTTAAAATTGGCCAGGTAAACAAAGGGAAGGGACTTTATTTCTTTGCCCCCTTGCTTGGAGAAAGGGGAATCCCTCTCATCAGTGAAGGATGAGGACACCCCATAAGAAGCAAAACTCAGCTGGATCCCGGACTAACCGGGGCGGTGGACTAACTCCCTGGCAAGGCGGGAGATCCAGGACTGTCGCTGCCTGAGGAAGCTCAGGACTTCGAGTAAGGACTGTGAAAAAGGCGAGAAGCTTGTAGATTCGGAGAGAGGATGCTCCCACTCCCCTTATTAGAAAGCTTTTGTTTAAAAGAAAACATTAAAGCTCTGCAACTAAGTACCGATCAACCAATGAGGTGCCCTCCCAATGGTACGTACATCAAAGTATAGGAAGAAGAGATCTAATTAAATCTCACTGGCAGCACTTTGAAGTGGTATTCGTTTTTCTTGTACATACCTGCCTCTTCACCAGCTGTTCCGTGCCATGTTTTCTTTCTTTTTCAGAAAGGAGAAAAGGGAGGGACGTACGGATTGGAATCAGCAGCTGGCATATTCGCTCGTGGATACTAACCCAGTCAGCTTTTTGATGATCTACGTCACTAACAAAATAAGGGAAGAACGATATTTTTGTTTGCTTGGAAATGATGTAAGGAAAGATTATTGCCTGTTGTAACTTCTGGACTTTGACCGCAAGAATTACTCACAACAGCCACCAGCCCTTAGTCTGCTCACACTGTACCTAACATATACTTGATATTTCCAAACGGGAACACGGCGCTGTCCTGCCAATGATTCTGTATGTTAAAACCTTATTTAAATCCCTCCCAAAATTCCTGACAGAGTTAGGTTTGAGCAAATGCCTGGCTTTCAACACTGCAGTACACAAAAAAACCTCCCCAAAGCCAAACAAACACCAAGCCACTGTGAAACCAATCAAATACATAGTTAACGTACGACTTCACTGAGGACCCTGTTTAAGTGAAGATATTTGTGTAAACATCTAGAAGGCCTGCTGCGCTGCTCTCTATTTGATGCAGACACCACTGGAAGCGAGGAGGAACGCTCCAGCTGAGCCATTGCTGAGCAAGACCGCTCCAGTTCCTGCTACCCTGCCTGCTGAGCTTCATACTGGGCCTTCTCCCTGGCTCCCTCNCGCCTCCTGCGCCTCGTCCCGGGCCTTCTCCCTGCGCCTCGTCCCTGCCTCCCGGCTTCCTCCCGGTCCTCACCCGGGGCCTTGCCCCCGTCCCCCGCAGCCAGCGGGGCTCTCACCAGTAGTACGTGAGGCGGCAGCGGCCGCAGCGGACCCGCGCCGCCGCCCCGCACAGCTCGCAGCGGCGGGACCGCTCCAGCGCCCCTCCGTGCGTGCCGCCGCCGCGTTACCAAGGCGACGCTTCCGGCAAGAGGAGGGGCGGCCCACTTCCGCCGGAAGGGGCGGGGCGGGGCGGGCATGGCGGCGGGCGGCGCGGATGAAGCGGCGGCGGAGGCGCGCGTGCGGGCCTGGGCGGCGGAGCAGGCGGCGCGCGGGCGGCGCGTGGCGCTGGTGACGTCGGGGGGGACGCAGGTGCCGCTGGAGGCGCGCGCCGTCCGCTTCCTGGAGAACTTCAGCAGCGGGCGGCGCGGCGCCGCCTCGGCCGAGCGGCTGGTGAGGTCCGGATACGGCGTCTGCTTCCTGCACCGGGCCCGCTCCGCCTTTCCCTGGGCCAGAGCGCTCCCGCCGCCCGGGCCCGCCCTGCTCGACGCCCTCCGCCTCACCCCCGGGTCGCCGCCCGGCGTGACCGCCGACCCCGCCGCTCTCCCCGCCTTGCTGCCCGCCCTCCGCGAGTACCGCCGCGCTACCGAGGCCGGGGCGCTGCTGGCCATCGAGTTCACCGGGCTCGCCGAGTACCTGGCGCTGCTGCGAGCCGCTGCCCGCGCCCTGGCGCCCTTCGGTACGGGGAGGGGGCCGGCGTGAGGGGACGGGGCGGCCGCCCGGGGTGTGGTGGGTCCCTGTCGTGAGGGGACGGGGCGGCCCCCCGGGGTGTGCCGGGGTCCCCGTCGTGAGGGAACGAGGAGGCCTCGGAGTGGGGAGTCCCCGTCGTGAGGGGACGGGACAGCCGCCCGGGGTGTGGGGGGTCGCCGTCGTGAGGGGACGGGGCGGCCCCCCGGGGTGTGCGGGGGTCCCCGGCGTGAGGGGACGGGGCGGCCCCCCGGGGTGTGCGGGGGTCCCCGGCGTGAGGGGACGGGGCGGCCCCCCGGGGTGTGCGGGGGTCCCCGGCGTGAGGGGACGGGGCGGCCCCCCGGGGTGTGCGGGGGTCCCCGGCGTGAGGGGACGGGGCGGCCCCCCGGGGTGTGCGGGGGTCCCCGGCGTGAGGGGACGGGGCGGCCCCCCGGGGTGTGCGGGGGTCCCCGGCGTGAGGGGACGGGGCGGCCCCCCGGGGTGTGCGGGGGTCCCCGGCGTGAGGGGACGGGGCGGCCCCCCGGGGTGTGCGGGGGTCCCCGGCGTGAGGGGACGGGGCGGCCCCCCGGGGTGTGCGGGGGTCCCCGGCGTGAGGGGACGGGGCGGCCCCCCGGGGTGTGCGGGGGTCCCCGGCGTGAGGGGACGGGGCGGCCTCCTGTGGGGGTGTCCCCAGCGTGAGGGGATGGGGTGACCCCAGGGGGTGGTGTGTCCCTGGCGTGAGGGGACAAGGTGGCTGTGGGGCCCAGGCATGAGGGGACAAGGTGGCTCCAGTGACTGTGGGGCTCTGGTGTGAGGGGACGTGGGGGCTCCAGCAACCCGGCATGAGGGTCTGGGTCATCCCTGGGGGCTTGGTGTGAGGGGACAAGGTGGCCCCAGTGGGTGACAGCGTGTCTGAGGGGACACCAGTCTTTGGGGTCAGCGCTGCCCTGCTCAGGACAGTGCTGGTAGGTGATGGGGGGGGTCTCAGAGGGGGTCCCTACGCTCCCCTGGTTGGTGTGAGGGGGGGCCCAACTGGCTCTGCTCCACCCCGGGGGTCTCTGGGGTAGGAGGGCCAGGCTGCTCGGTATGTGCTGGCAGCGGTGGCTGACTGCAGTTGTGCTTCTCACAGGATCCAGCGTCATGTTTTACCTGGCAGCCGCCGTGTCGGATTTCTACATCCCCGCCTCGGAGATGCCCGAGCACAAGATCCAGTCCTCGGAGGGGCCCCTGCAGGTGAGGCACCCCTGGGCATGGCCCCCCTCTGCCGCCCCCTCCTCTCCTCCAGACATCCTGACTCTCCCAGCGTCCTGCTGGGGTCACGGCTGCCTGGGGACTGGCTGTGAATAAGACCTGGGAAAGGCTGCAAAGCAACGGCTCGCTGGCCAAAAAAGCGTGCGTTTCCTCTGGGAATGGGAGGGTGCATTTCTGTGGGAGCAGAATCCCATGGAAATATCCCTTTAAAGCAGTACGTGCTTACAGCGTGGAGATGAGTAGATGGTGGATCTCGGACAGCTGAAGAATAGTTGCTGCTGGAGTACTTGTGTTGCCTTCTTTCTGCTTAACGCTGACAACAGCCCAAAAGTGTAGCGTGTGTCTCATGCCCAGATCCCTTTCAGCTATGGGAGCAGGTGGATCTAGAGCTCTGTATATAACAAATATCAAATTTGTTTAGTTTGATTAGCTTTTAACAAGTTGCTAGGCTTAATTCTTTATCTTTAGTGTACGAAAAAGGAGACCCTGCCTGATTGCCAGTGGCAGACCCAGAGGTTAAGAAACTGGAGAACAAATACTCTACTTTTTTCCCCCATGCTTCGGCATATTTATGCTTCACGTGCCTTAAAGAGTTGCTAGAAAGAAGGATTAAGATTTGACAAGGTGCCTGGATTTTGGAGAGCTGAAAACTCAGACTTCTGCAGTTGTAATTCTTTTTTTACCTTCCTCTGCTTGTGTTCATGTTCCTGGAGTGGCTTTTAGCTCTTAAATAACAAAATGTTTGTGCAGTTACTGTGGGCCTGCTTTATCACTTAAGAACACCCTCCCTATTTTTAATACCAGACTGATAATTTAATTTAGTTTTACAGTGCGTGGCAGTGACATTTTAACCTTGTTTGGTGAGATCTGACGAAATACTGCCTTGGAAAACTTCCCAGTGTAAAAATCATGTGAAACGAAGCTGGAATTTCCCTAGCCCCTCCCCCGGCCTCTTAATTAAAATGCATCGTAATGTTTTTACTGAAACTTTTCTCTGCTGTCTTTCCCCAATGTAGATCACAATGAAGATGGTGCCAAAAATGCTGTCTCCTCTCGTCAAAGAATGGGCCCCGGAGGCATTTGTTATTTCCTTTAAGCTGGAGACGGATCCCTTGATCTTAATTGATAAATCGCGGCAGGCTCTGGAGAAATATCGTCACCAGGTGGTGGTAGCAAATATCCTGGAGTCCCGGAGAACCTCTGTTATTATTGTAACCAAAGACTCACAGACTCCGTTATCTCTTTCTGATGAGGAAATAGCGCAAGGCATGGAAATAGAGGAAAAGATAGTGAGCTATCTTCAGGGCCAACATACCGCATTTATAGAGAAGAAAGTCTGAGGACCGGCTCTGAATGAAACAAGTGAAATTGTACTAGAGAGGGAGTGGAACTGGAGCGATTCTCTATCCAGGTAAATAAAACAATCCTCAGTGAAACACTGTGGGAGAGGCTGCCGTCCAAAACCATGTAAAGTTTCTACGGCTTGGTAATGGTTATTGTTGCTTGCTTTGAAAAAGAAAAATACACTGAAGTGAAAACATTCCGAAGGATGATATTTGTTCTGGTGCCTAAAGAAGGAAAGGATATATTGCTTTATTTCTGTCCCATGGGCTGGGAGAACCGGGAGGTGGAGAAATGGTGTATATGTCTGTATATAAAAGATTTCTTGAATCTGCCTCTTCAAAGGTCCCCGGCAAATTGTCGGATGGAAGGCATGGTGCTTTGCAGAGAATAAGATGTTCTGTTTTTATGGCTGGAGTGGAGCAACAGAGCTGGCAATCGGCTGCTATTGGAAGTGGACGGCAGAACAAGTGTGGCAAGGGACGAAGGAGAAATGAGGTAACGACTTTGGAGAGAGCATCTGTTGCTCCGGGGGAGATCCAGTGGACCTACGCTTCAAGAACTCGGCTCGGAAACACGGTTCAAAAGACAGATGCTGTGGCAGTGTCCCCAGCGCAGCTGTTGCACACAGGTTTTCCTTCCATCGTGGGTGTTAGTAGGTTGCTGCGGGGGGATAGAGGCGAGGAGGCGCGTGGCACGGAGCACGGGCGGTGGTCTGTGAGCATGGCTTGGGGACGAGAGGTTGGAGGAGGAGGCAGTGAGGGTGGGGAGGTGAAAGTGGACGGGATAGCACTGATCAGCCTCGGGAGGAGAACTGCCTCTTGGCTCTTTGCCTGGAATTAAAATGGGAGCCGGTTAGAACTGGGACATTCCCATTTTTTTCTAAATCTAAAGGATTACCAACTTCTAAGCATATATTCCGCATGCTTACAAAAAGCGAAGTGTAATTCTGTGGTAAAAAAAGTTAACTGCAGCCCTGCCGCTGTCCATTGTGTGTCTGTTTACATGCTTTCCTTGAAATAAATTCAGTGGAAGTCTATAAAGAAAGACAATAATGCACAAGAATGCAGTTCTCGCACCGAAGCCTCTCCAGAGGTGAGACTCTTGCTCTATTTAAAACCACTGAGCATTCAAGAAGGTAACTTTTGTAATGACACCAATCCCCTGAAAATGAGGCCTGCTCATAAAATGAGGATAAGAAACCCAGAAGAGCAAGGAAAGGGCGTGAGGATGGGCTCAGCGGATCAGCAGGGAGCACTGAATGCTGAAGGACTGTAATGGTGTGCGGGGAGGATGTGTTCAGTGACGGGAGAAACAGTCCGGATTAGTCAGGAGTGCTGAGATCCAGCTAGTAACTGAGTCAGGAGAAGGAGTTAACAATTTCTACGTGGCCGGGACCGATACTTGCAGAAGGAGGAGAGAGAACTGAAGCGGAGACCGTCCATAGATGTGGGACGCGCCTGTCGGAGACGCGCAAATAGGGAAGGAGAGGATGGTGGAAGGTCCTGCACACGTGTTGTACGCGCTCATGAGCTCCGAGAGCTGCCTGCCTTCGTCTTCCAGTACATAATCAATGTGGACCTCGAGTCCTGCTAGTTCAGGGGCTTCCGCTGCCTTTATTTGGAGTCTTGCACTTACAAGCAGGGGTGGGCTGGCAAAGGTGAGAATATAAACTTGTGTAAATTGAACGTGCCCTTGCAGGACTGTTAGAAGAAGGGGTGGGAGAAGTGCAACAAACACTGTCTTTGGAGTATTCTGGGCTTTCTCTGGAAGGTGATTGTGAAGGAGAGAAATCTCAACTTTTCGAGGAGAAAACTCGGGCATCGCCCACCTCGGACCCTGCAGGAGTCGCGAGAGGCTGCGCCGTTCGACTCGGGAAGACGGCTGTGGGCTTCTTTGCGTGATGTCTGCTCCTCCTCCTTCAGGAGGGTGGTGAAGCCCAGGTTGGGAAGACTTTCAAAACTCAAACTAAGCCACAAGCCATCCCGATCCAGTGTCGGTGACGGTCCTGTTTCGAGCGGGAGGTTGAACTAAGACCTCGAGAGCTGCCATCCCACTGATGCCTCTAGCGCCGGCAGTGTTGGGCACCAGCCCTTCTCGTTTGGGGGTGCTGGTTGTGGTACTGTAAGCAGGAAGCGGCTCCTGCAGGTCCGGGACCGTCTGTACTTTGCTTTCTGAGGATCCCAGACTCGGCTCAGTCGAAGGTCCTCGCTGCGCGCGGCCGTGTCCCTCTTCTCCACGTCTTGGTCTTTTCCTTTCTCTGCCGTCCCCTCGCGCAGTGCTGGCGAGTCAGCTCTGCAGGACGGAGCCTGCTTTGTCCCCTGCAGTTTCTCCATCTCAGCTTCACGCTTGCTCTACCTCGAGGGAAGCAGCTTCGTCTCCAGCAGCTTCACTTGGGGCTTAGAAGAAAACCAGAAAATCCTGCGGCCTGTTTTGCTTCGTTTTTGCAGCCAGCAGAAGCCTTTCGACCGATCCTTCGATTGTGCCGTGGACTGGAAGCACTGGCCTTAACGGGAGCGCAGGTGAAGACGCGGAGGCCCTGGATGCCCCCGGTTTCGTGGCCGGGAGCGGGACGTTTCTCCGCCCTCGGTCGCCCGAAGGAGCGCGGGCACCGGCGCTGCTCCCGCCGCTCTGCCGGGAGGGGGCGTGGCACAACGGGCGGAGGGGCGTGGCTTAGGCGCGCGGGGGCGTGGCCTTCCCGTCAGCCTGCGAGGCGGGGCGCTCGGTGCCCCCCGTTGCCATGGCGCCGGGAGCCGGCCCAGGCCCGCGCCGCACGGAGGGGGCCGCCGCCGCACCGGTGGGTGCCCGGGCTGGGGGGGGGGGGTGGGTCCGCCGGGCCCCGCCTCGCTCACGGCTCCTCTCGGTTCCCCCGCAGGCGGAGGCCCCGGTACCGGCAGAGACCGTCCGCCGCTGGCTGCGGGCGGAGGGCGCCGACCCCGCCGCTCCGGCCGAGGAGCAGCTGGGCCTGGCCTGGCGGCTGCTGCGACGCGCCGAGGCCCGGCTCGGCGACCTGGAGCGGCGGCGGGCCGAGGAGATGAGAGACGTAAGGGCCGGGAGAAGGGGCCAGAGCTGCTCCTTCGGTTTTTAACCCCTCCGGGCCCAAACACGCCCGTTTCCCCCTCATTTTGCAGCAGCAGGTTCGCGGGTGTTCACAGCCAAAAGCTTCTTTCCTCCTGCCCTCAAGAACTCCCGGGTGTGCGGCCCGGTTCCTCACCTGGGGGCACCGAAAGGCACCCGGTGAGCCCAGCGTCTCCCGCAGAGCCGGGGTCGAGAGCCCCCCGCATCCCAGCACCTTCGTGCCTCCATCCCCTCCCCTTCCAGACCTTTCAGTCAACTTTTTAACATCCCCAGATGTCCCAAAGGCACAAAGAAATAGTGTTGTACAAATGTTTGAGATTATCCTGTAAATATTGGGGGATTAAAAGCTATTTCTGCCAACAACTTGCTGGTGAGACGTTGGTAAACGCACTCAAGTATAGCGATGTTTTCTTTATTTCTAGGTGGAAAGCTATGTGGATCACGTCCGTAACCTGTCGGAGGAACGGGACGCTATCACCACCGAATACGAAAAAGAAAATGAACAGCTCAGGCTTGAGCTGATGCGGCTGCAGCTGCAGCAGGGTAATCCTTTCCCTCCGAAACACGGTCCAAGGAGATGCGTTAACGGGTAGTGGTGTATGGGTCTTCCAGCAGAGCTGGTTTAAAT
>VZTQ01006141.1:0-19494 GCA_013400755.1 Pelecanoides urinatrix | reverse complement strand
TGTCCTTGCGGCAAAGGCAGCTGACGGTATCCTGGGCTGCATGAGGGGGAGCGTTGCCAGCAGGTGGAGGGGGGTGATCCTTCCTCTAATCAGCATTGGTGAGGCCACCCCTGAAGTGCTGTGTCCAGGTCTGGGCTCCCTAGTCTCACAAGAGAGATACGGAAGTACTGGAGAGAGTCCAGCAAAGAGCCACAAAGATGGTGAGAAGGGACCAGAGCATCTTTCCTGCGATGAAAGGCTGAGAGATCTGGGACTGTTGAGCCTGGAGATGAGAAGGCTCAGGACAGATCTCATCAATGCGTATAAATACCTGAAGGGAGGGTGCAAAGTAGATGGAACCAAATACTTTCCAGTGGTACCCAGTGACAAGACCAGAGGCAATGGGCACAAACTGAAACATTTCAGAGATGCTATTCACCAACCCAATATATCTGTATTTGTATTTGGTATTACGGGTTACTCATAAAATGTGTTCCTTAAATCATCCCAATCAAACTAAACCAGAATGCTGGTCACATTGTGGGGCTTTTTACTCTCTGGAGCCCCTGGATGCAGTGCAAAAGTTCATCCCGCTGTCACTTTGGAATGAGGACAAGTACCAAACAGCAAACCCAACAAAACTACTGCAAATCAGTTGTCCCACTTGGAACTCGATCTGTGCTAGTTGTGAATGCTGGCAGAGTGGTCAGGCTGGCTGCCTGCAGCAGCGGCCTGCAATACTGGCTTTGCTCTCAGTAACCTTTCTTTCAAAATGTTGACTTGTGCTTAGTGAGGACCCTGACTTACACTTCCCATGTTTCAGGCGCTTGTTGTTTTCATGCTGGCAGAAGATACGGGACCATATTCTCAAATAGAGTGATTGTGACTTGAAATATAGTAGATTCCAGTGCCCAGGCTTTAGAGTGTCATCTTTCTCCACAGAAGTACAATTCATATAAACTGTATTTACTGATAAAATTTCCCTTTAATCACTTTGTGTTGCTCCCAGAGTCTAGTCTTCAAAACTAGCTGTTACCTCCTGTGCTGTAAGGAAAATAGGTTATTAGTGAACGCTGGAGGAAACAATCATAAAACTTATTTGCAGGAGAACATGTGTGGTATAGATAATGCAGTATGCTTTGTATGCACATTTAAGTGGCTGGCTGTACTGCTTTGTAGCATAGGGTAAGGGTTCTGTTTGATGCCTGAGTTGGTCAGCATGTGTAACACCCAGGAAGAGTGAACTACATGTAATGTCTTACTTTTGAGACTTCCTGAAGAAAGCAGTGCTGTTTGAACAAGGGAATTAAATCTGTCTTGTCTTCCAGTGGCTTTTTCAGCAGCCCACAGAACTTGCAAAACATAGTTACTCAAAGTAGTTTGTGTTTCCGTGTATATGGAATATGTTATTTAGCCACCTATTCAATCTTGTAAATCACTTCAGCTTTTAAGTTTTTCCACAAAAAATTCTATCTTGACATACTGAAACGTGAACTCTTTGTGGAGCTCCTACAGAAGTGTGGAAGCTGTCTGAAAGGCCTAGAAATTTTTGTCAAATAAAGCAGAGATGTGCTCGGGACAGGCAATAGGAAGGAAAGGACTGGAATGAGGAATATGAGGCTTTAAGTATAGGAAAAAATCAGTGGTTTAAAGTGCTCTGTTATGTTTACATCCTAAGTGTATGGAAAACTACGATCTCATTGATGAGCTACGAATAATGTGAAAATATCAACAGTACATCTTCTGGAAGAATTTGAGAATGAAGGTAGCTAAGAATTTAGTATTCTTTAAAGTTCAAAATAAACATGCAAAAAGTGAACAAGACACAAATGATGCATGAAATCTACTAGAAGACAACGGACAAAAAATAAAGTATAAAATCAAGGCAAAGGACAAATGGAAACTTATACCTGTTACTGAGAAGCTTTTTAAAATATGATTTTTCTCAGTAACCTATGTGAGTAGACTTGAACTCAGTGTATTGCTTTTTTTCCTGTTACTTATCTTGTCAATACCTCTGCATCACTTCTTGTTGGTGATGTTGTAGGCACCAGAAAAGCAAAGGATTCTCCTTCTGCTCTGCTGTGAGATCCAAAACTGTCCTGAGTGGGATTTTTTTAAGGAAAAGGGCTGATGTATAGGAGATGTATAGGAGATTATTCTCTGCATACTGATGAAACGTCTGTCAATCTCAAAAATATTTATGGCTGACATGAGTGTATTCTTGCATTTTTTTCTTTATTTACAGCAAAGAATGCGAGACCTAACGGCTCAGGTAACAAGCAGTCTGCTGCAGTTTCCAGAGGTGACTATTCAGGCACTTGGGGAAGATGAGATAACCCTAGATTCTGTGCTGTGCGGGAAGTTTTCTGGAGGTGAGCATTTTCCTTTAAATTTGGTCTTGGTAGAAAGTTATTATTGCCTGGAGGTTACCTGAAGCATGGGGTCATAGTATCAACTGTGTCAAGATGGTGCTGTTAACGTGCATCAGGTTTTGAGAGAACAAAAAGGATGTTTTAACTATTAAAAATGCTAATATTCAAACATTAGTATAGTTAAACTTTGAAATTACAACAACCTGCAGCAATCTTGTGCTATTAAAATAATTTATTTAAACATGCTGAGTCAGTGAGCCCTCCTGAATTTCCAATTAAATAAAAGGCAGTTTTAAAATAAGTAATAGTGTTGTTTTGGGCCGTGTTTCTTTGCACCAGCTCAAGCTCTACGACCATCATAACATCATATGCAGAAATAGTTCTACAATGTTAGAGGCAACCCCCCCTGCTTTTTCTTTTCTAGTCTGAATACAAACAGAAGGAAAAGGATAGCACTGTTAAGCGCTGCAGCCATGTTTCCAAAGTATTTAATAGGATGCAGATGAGTACCCAGTGAGAGTTGCTGGAGTGGCTAAGCAGATTAGGTAGTTGACTTCTAGGTGACCTGAAAGTAGAGCTGGGTGCCTATCTGGATGTCTAAGCTGTTAAGACCAGGTAGAATCTATCTACCTGACTATAAGTGCAGTAAGTGGGTTGATGCTTCCTTTGAGTTTAAAGTAGTTCAGTGAAACAAAATGTATTAAATTCTTTCTGTAATCAGCACGTGTAAAAGTTTAAATTTTACTAATGCAGTGCCCATTTTCACATAATTTCTTGTTGAAGTCCAAATCCCTGCCCAAAGTAGGCATGTGCCAAGTAAAATTAATAAACTAGAAAGGAATTGGCTTGAATTTGTTATATTTGAAGTATGCTTTAAGACTTGTGTTCCTATACATGTTTAGATGATTTCTAGCAACAACAAGCCGAATATGGTATAAAGACTTTAGCTCAATATATTGTAATCTTTATCCCAAACAATCAAAATTCTTCAGTGCAGGAATGACATGTGCAAATGTGAAATAGTAAGGTTGTTAATTGTAAGACGTATTACTTGCGGATTTCGATGGGTGATTTTAAACGATTGACCAGACTTAGGTAAGTCGGTCTTCCTCTGTTAGGTACTTTCATCGAAGGAAAGGGGCAGTGACTGCAATTTTTTTCAGTTGTTTTCAGTCTTCCATTGGAAATTTGCTTTAGTCAGGTTTCTTTTCTCATACAGGGAGAAATGGCCTGGCATGGTTGGCGTGTGGTCCTCAACTTGAGGTAGTGAACTCTGTGACAGGAGAGCGGCTCTCTGCGTATCGTTTCAGTGGAGTAACTGAACAGCCTCCCACTGTTCGTGTGGTAAAGGAGTTTTCCTGGCAGAAGAGAACCGGACTGCTGGTTGGGTTGGAAGAAGCAGAGGGAAGTGTTATGTGTCTGTACGACCTTGGAATATCAAGAGTGGTTAAAGCAGTTGTTCTTCCAGGAAGGGTACGTACCTTTTAACCGGAGAAACGAAGCTTTTATGTTGTTTGGTGCTGCATAATCCTGTTTCAGGAGAAGCTTTGGAGCGTCTCTCTGTAGGAGGTATTTTTTCTATATTGCATTAACATACTGTCACTTCAGAATATCGAGTCAGGAGAGCCTTGATGTAA
Source organism: Pelecanoides urinatrix (assembly GCA_013400755.1). Lineage (NCBI taxonomy): Eukaryota > Metazoa > Chordata > Aves > Procellariiformes > Procellariidae > Pelecanoides > Pelecanoides urinatrix. Next base: position 15,503 of record VZTQ01006141.1, on the reverse strand, counting down.
AATCTTGGGCTTAACGGTACCATTATCTTTTTAGTTTACTGATAGTAAAATAAGTTTTCTGGTTTTATTGTAGAGCACGTAGTTACGTAGTTCTCCACCTCCACAAAAAGGCATTGAAAAATATCTTTTTGTGGCCAGAGTGAAAAACCAACAAACCCCACTCTTTAAAGTGTCTGAAACATATGTTTCCTAAATGGTTAATTTCTGTCAGAAACACTGTCTTTAAAATACCTCAAACTTCCATAATTGTGCTGTAAATGACTTGGACACATTCCCATGAATCTCAGACTAGCAAGCAGAACACATTTTTATGTTGACTTAGGATAGGAGAAAAGAGCCTTTAGTGAGTTATCTGACAGATTGTTGAAAGATCGACTTTCAATCTGCAGTCCTTGAATCTCTGCTTATTGAATATTGTGTTTGTGTAGGTGGGATACACTGGAGTAATGCTACTATTTTTTTCTGTCTTCTATGACCCATGAACTCAAGTGACGTAATGTCCCCTAGTCTCATTATCGTAATGTAAATAAGAATCAGCGTAAGTTAATAGAACATTAAGATTCATTATATTTTTATCATCTTAGAAGCTGCAAGAAATAAATAAATACTTATTACTCAGCTTTGCATAATGTGATTTGGTTTGACTTGCTAGAATACAACTGGAGTTTTGTTTGTTTGTAATGCTACAGTGTGGTAAGCATTTGTATTGTGGTAATTTCAAAAGATGAGTTGGGTTGGTGCTCCTCTGTGTTAGTTTGCCTATCATCATGATAAATCTTAGAGTTTTAGATGGAGAGGCAAGCTGTGTGCTGACATAAGTGTATAATCAATAAGTGAAATATGTTTGTGAAAATGACATAGCTTTGTTAAGTTTTATTTCTTAAATCTAAGTAAGGAAAAGGAAAGGTTAAGAAGGATCACGTCACATACCAAATCTGTGTCTACAGAAGTGATTTGAAATAGAATGTATTTATAACTAAGTTGTATTAGGGAGATTTTCTATACCACAAAAAAATGGTTCAGGAGAAAATATGAAGAAGCCTTGGGAGCAAAAGTGGGCTGTTGTGTGATAAAGGTTATGAATTCTGGAATAAAGGCAAAGCTTATCGGAATTTCTGCTCTTATGCCCTGAATGCACTTGATTACAAGCATGTTTGGTCTGTTGCTTTCATTTTGCTTCCTTCCTTTTTGCTATAAGGTTAGTTAGATCAGGATAGACAGCACACAGGTATTGCTAGTTGGACTGTTAACTTCTAAGTTGTGAGTGGGAGTAAGGGTAAGCAAAACCAAGTAGATAAAACTTGCACTTGGCCACTGTCCATATGTTTTGAATTTATTCTGTAACTCATACTTGCATATTATGTAATGTGTAATTTGGGTTTATAATCTGTCTGAATGTTTCTCTGATTTTCCCACTGATTATTTTTAAAAGTAAAATGTGGACCTGTTCTTAACATCGCTTTCTGCAGTTTCTGTCATTACTGCTTTCAGGTTTTAATGAGCACCTTAATTTCTGTACTATTTTCTGTGTGGGTATATCTTCTGCAGACAACAAAGCTGTACAGGTTAACACGAACTTAGAGTAACTCTGGCCCAAGGTGTCAAGCCATTAGTGTATTAATGCATGGTGTTTATAGTGACTGTATGACTGCCTTTTAGTGTAAGAGTAGAGGTATAGTCATTCCGAGAGTAAAGGAATGAGTTAAAAAAACCAAACTCACAAGCTTAGAATTTTGGCATAATTTTTTTTTTTTTGTGGGAGCATCTCTAATTGCCCTCTGGATATACATGTGAAATGCAGCAGAAAACTGAAAATGTTAATGGAGTACTATTTGAATTGGATTCTTGTAAAAGCAAATCTGAATTTAAAACATTAATTAGATCATATTGCTCTATAATGATTGTATGTTTCAGAACTATTGAATGGTATTTTCACATATTTTCCTGGTTTCTATGAGGTAGAAGGGTATCATTCAGATTCAGTGAGCTGAGAAAAGTTTTCTTTGTTCGGTCTCAGAATGAGTTGGCAGTAGTCTAGGAGAACATGAAAAGCCAGTGCATAGTGCAGTGGAAAAATACACAGTTGCAGGAGCTTTTCCGTGAAAAATAGAAGTGTTAAAACCAGGAAACATTTTTGGAAGACTGTATGTAAAAATGGAAAACATTAATTTGGAGCCAGTTGTACAAGGAAAAAAATCTTAAAAGAAAAAGTTAGAAGCAATACTTGAACTTTGGCTAATTCTGCAGCAAGATAAGTACAGTATTTCTGCTTTCCTCATGACAGTCATCAAGTTGTGAAGCAGCAAGAATTGGAATAATCAAAATGCTTTTGATAGTCCTTTGAGTAACAGAGAAATTTGATTTTTGTAGGAAATCTGAAACAAAATAAAGTTGTCTAAATTACTACTGGTACTTTATCTGGTTGTTATTTTTATCCTAAATGAGGAGTATAAGCTAGTATCTCCCTTCAACACTATTCTGAAAATGTTTCATTCCCATGGAAATGGTGAGTCTACCACGCAACTTGACCGCTGCCTTGCCTGACGTACAGCCATGATTAATCCGAGTACTTGTTTGGCACGGCATAGACTGTGTCACAGTGCTGATGGGCTGTGAGCCATGGGAGAACTAGATTTAGTTTTGTCTTTCTTACTTAAGTCCCTTAAATACGATAAAGTTTCTTGCATATAACTGGTTTTCTAAGTTTTCTTACAGTTAGTTATTTCTAAGTAGGAAGTGGAAATTGGTAAGCTGTAGTAATAGAATGCACCATTTAAGCCAAAGTTAATTCAGTTACATAACTGTAGGAAATTTGGTAAATGGAAGGCTGTAACAGGGTTTTTGTACAGGGCTTTTTTTTTTCTTTTTTCTTGATGTAATTGGAAACAATGCTTTTTTTTTAAGTCTTAGGATCCTGTATTTACTTTCTTGTTTCTGATGTGCTAATTCTGGCTTCACTTTTGAATGATTTCTATTTAGCTTGTCAAACTGCTTAAATATTAACTTGTAATTTTCCTGTAGGTAACTGCTATAGAACCCATAACTAATCATGGAGGAGCCAGTGTGAGCACTCGGCATCTACATCAGGGTCTGCGATGGCTCTTTGGAGTGGCAGCAGTGGCTACAGATGTTGGTCATCTACTTCTGGTTGACCTTTGTTTGGATGATTTATCTTGCAGTCAGAATGAAATAGAAGCATCAGGTAAGCTTTCAGTTTTTAAACTTGAATTTAAGAATAAGAAACTTTGTATCTGTTAAATAAACATCCCACTTTGAAGATACTAGTGTGCAGACATTTCTAACTATTGATTACAAGTGGCGGTTTGACATCGTATAGTCCTGAATTGATTAAAAATGGGAGTGGCTTAATACTCCTAATGTTATAAATGCCCCACTCCAACCAAGATGCCTATGTCACTATGATTCTTGCCAGTGAGGTGTAGGAATTTTACCATCTGAGTCAGTGCAGCTGCCTGATAGGAAGTTGTGCCCTATTTCTTGGGAATGTTCTGCTTCTGTTAATTGACTTGGGGCAAATTTTAGGCTTGGGTTTTTTGAAATAAGTCCGACTTACTAAAACACATGCATNTCTTTTCCAACCTTAATGATTCTATGATTCTATGATGATGAAATCTCTCATTTGTGTATTCAGATTGCATACGCTGTTTTGGCTATTACAATAGTGGCTTCAGGAGTTGATGTCACTTCAAATAGCTTCATCATGAGGCCCAAACTCCTCATTTACAGAGTCCAAGAAGAATTTGTCTATGAAGGTTACACTTTTACCTGGTTTTGAACCAATTGGAGAGTCCTTATGTTCTCTGAATACATGTAAAATGGAAATAAAAAAAAAATGTTGCGTAAATGGGTATTTTGCCTGGGACGGTAGAATTAGATTATACATGTTGTCACATCAATGTTTAAAGTGCACCCTAAATGGCATAACACATTCATTTATTGCATGGTTTTGTGTATGTAGATCTAGAAGTTGTCACTAGAATTCCTGCTGAAGTTCCACAAAGAAGAGAAACTGTGACCAGAGAAGGGAGACATCTCTGTTTTCAATTACAAAATCCTTCGGGAACAGCAATATCAACCCTGTGCTACATAAGCAGAAGCAATCAGCTCGTTGTGGGTTTTTCAGATGGCTACCTGTCACTGTGGAATATGAAAACTTTGAAGAGGGAGTAAGTAGGCCTTTACACGTGGCCATGCCTGGAGGTGCAGGGGTCTAAGTTTTTTGATTAAGGAATTATGTTAATTTAAAGGGAACTTTTTCAGGGTCTGAAATTTTGAGTATAATCTTGGAAGGTTTAGAAGTCATCTTCTGAAATAACTATTAAGTCATAGATGGATCATAGATGGACCGCCTTCCCCCCAATGGACTAGCATTGTTTTCTTTATTGAGCCTGTGATTGAGGAATGATGGAAAACATGCTTCTTTGGGTTATGTCAAGCAGCTAGGATGTGATAGAGCCAATTTCTATAAGACACTTTGTTCTCTCAGTAGTATTCACTGAAAGCAGGAAATGTGTGCATTTCGATGAAACAGATTTTTTAAATTATTTTTCAGAACCAGTTCCTACAGTTAGGGCATACATTGAAAGGCTTGAGTATGTTAATAATGTGATTTTGGTGATAATGTTCTTCAAAGTGTCCAGGATGAAACTAGTGAGACATGAAAAATCAATAGCTGATCTGTGCCTGGAAATACATTCTTTCCTACATTTCAGCCTTGACTGAAACAGAAGATTGACCCATTCGAAGGCAATGATGCATGTGAATCAAAGTTTGCTTGGAACAGTTGGAGATGAGAATACGGGACATGTGAATTTATAAGCAATAGAAGAATTACGAGATTATTTTGAATGTGCCAAAGAGCAATTTCACTTGCAATGTTTGACCAAATTCAGAGAGGGATTCCCTTAAGCAAATCTGCAGTGACTGAGCAGAAACTATTGGATGCATCAATAGAGAGTGGAGGAATAATTAGGTGGCAAGAATAGACCGTGAAGGTAGAGATAAAGTTCAGAAGTCTGGAAGAAAAATGCCTTACATAGTTTCTCATTTCTTTACTTGGACTACGTATGTTTGGCGCCGTTTTAAATTTGTTCAAAAGATACACTGCATTTTAAGTTCAGTATCGAAGTAGGCTACAGTAGGAACAATCTTTGCCTGGCAGCTGAAGTAATCATTTATGTTCCTCCTCTTCCTCAGGCAGAGGAGGACATAATGCCAGTTTATGGCATTTGATGGACAGTAATTTCCTCACCTCTTGACTGTTGCATAAGAAGGAGTCCTTCCTTGACTCACATGTTTGAGGTGGAAGTATGACCTTCTGTACTTTGAGGATAAGCATGTAAGGTGCTCTTTTCTCGGAAGATGCTTCTACCCTTCTACAAACAGTTAGGGCCAGTAGGCTCACGTTTTTTCTTTTTTTGTTTTCTTTTTTTTTTTTTTTTTAAATCTGTAGGCACCACTCTCAGCTTGAAGGAGGAAGGATTCCTGTCTATGCTGTTACTTTTCAAGAGCCTGAGAATGATCCTCGCAATTGTTGCTACTTGTGGGCTGTTCAGTCTACACAAGAAAGGTGAATAAAAACTTCTTATAAGCCACTGAATTAATTTTTTTAAAATATTTGTTCACATACAGTTAAGACATGTATATTTGTTTTGTTTATTTAGCTGTGCAGGAGATTCTCTCAGGTATGGAAGGTGTTACGCTTACAATGCAATTTGTACAGGATTTAACAGATACAAAGAGGGACCTACTAGTTCCTACCTTCTGAAAGAAGGCAAAGCAACAGTGGCTATATTTTTGTGCTTGCATTCTTGAATGATTTCCTTTGTTTCTTGATGACTGCTTCATGATTTGTTTGATATTTGCACCATGGTATTAAAATACCATTAAAAGTAGTTGAGGCTGCAGATCCAGAACACTAAACACACCGATATAACAGCCTGCTGCCCCTAAAGGAGGGAGGCGACAGTATTGCCGCTTGCCTTGTGCCAACTTTAGCAGTCTTTGGAGCCTCCATGAGCCAGTTTAGCTCACCTGGCAGAGAACGATCACTGTTCAGTGGAATGGTTTCCTGCTGGGCTAATAAATCAAATCAGTATGTGGAAGGGTGCAGTGTATGCTAGGGAGGGACTGGAACTTTGGTGGGAAGGGAAGAAAGATCTCTCTCTCTCTCTCAGCATCAGCAAGCTATTTAATCAGCTCAGCTGTTCGTGGCAGTCTTTTTAAGTTTGACTTTAAAGAGGTTTTGATCAAGAACTCTTCACTGTGAAGAACTATTGTCAACAATGTTTGGTCCATACAACATATTAAATTGTATGGTTAGCATTTGCCCCTGAAGCTGTTAGTGTCAGAACTTCCGCCATTATGTTTTAGCAGCTAAATGTGACCAATTATCATGTTTTGGGAAGTGCTGTCTTTCTTTTCAGCAAGAGCATGTTATTAAGAAAACTTCAGTCTAGATCTAATAAATTGATAATGAGGATTCTAAAGCAGCTTTGTAATCAAATTTCATAATTTATACCTTTTTCAGTGAAGGTGATGTTGTGAGTTTACATCTGTTGCAGTTAGCATTTGGTGACAGAAAACGCTTGGCATCAGGACAAGCCATGTATGAGGTAAGACGTGCATGTATGTGAAAGGATGAAAATAGTAATTTTCTCTAAGTGAGTATCAGTTAAGTTGGCAGGGGTAATATTTACCATCAAAATTCAGAGGTGACTAAAAAAAAAAATCTTTTGCTGAGTCTTCTTGGGCATGGCCTTTGTCCATATTTTTTGAAAACAAGTCATACAATTTTATACTTCAGTGTTGCGTGTTCCAGCTAGATTCATCTGCAAAGAGACCATATAAATTCAATTTTTGAAGAGGAAGCAGCTTTTACACATAAAATTATTCTTCATTTAAACACCAAATTAATGGCAAATTAAAGGAAGAGAAGACAGGGCTTTGAATAGCTTTGTTGAACAAAACTGCAGGCTTGAATAAGCTTCTGTCTGTCTCCCTTTCTTAAAATATGGCCATAGAGCTTTATTCTTTTCTGCTCTTTGCTTTTATAGTCTTGTTTTTCTTTTGAGCTCTGTCAGCAGGACTTCAAATGAAACGTAGCTACAGTGTCTCTTAAGCGTTGATCCTGAAACTTAGTAGGTATAAAGATAACTCTTTCTATTTTTTTGACTGGGTTACCTATGAAATCTACTCTTAAAGCCAGAAAAATATGTAAAGACATTAAATGGTGGTATGATTTGGTCAGAAGAGTATACATAATTTTTTAGAACTGGCTCCAAAGGTGGTGTGTTTAAAATATAGGTGAGGTATCAATATATCTCAGATACCTAACAGATGTAAGACGCATCTGTATAATGTATAATTCTATTCAGTAGTGTGCCTGAAACTCTTCCAAAATCTTTTTGAGGGGAAAGCAATCTTAATTCAGAGCAATTTTGTCCTCCTATTTTGATACTTTCTCTTGCATATTCTCAACAGGTATGGAATGAAATGGGGTGATTCTTGTATCATGGTACTCTGTTTTTACAGGGACGGTGTATTTTGATTTTTTTGAATGAGTTTGGATTCTGACCTTTTTCCTTATATATAGGAAAGCTCCTTCCTCATCTGTAAATGTTGCTTTTGAATAGATAAAGGTTAGGTGTTTGGAAAAGGTGGTGTTTCTCTAAAATGCATTATCTATCATGGTGACAAGGTATAAATATCTTCAAGTGATTCAGTGTGTTCTAAATATGGATGTCATCTCTGTATCTGTATGTGCAGGCTTTTTAATGACGTAAATATACAGTGCTCTAGACGAACAGAACAAACCCTGATTGGGTATTTTAATTTTAAAAGGGCTTTCATTGCCGTTCACTTCTGCATCTCTTGTAGCGCTCTAAGCACTTTGGCAGGTTGATAGGAGAAAGTTTCTTTAAGCTTTCTCCAGTTTCATTTCTGAACTTCTGCTTTGTTTTATCCTCTTTTAAAAGCTATTTGTAGCTACAGTCTTAGACTACAATATCTTGTACTGTGTGTTTCTTTGGAAAAAACTCCAGTTGTCTATATCCATGTCTCTCGTGGCTACTTTGTTCTGTCTCAACACTTTAATGTTAAAATGTGGGACCTTTTACTATTTGGCAATTCGTTGTCTTGGTCATCTTATTTTCCTGAATAAGATGTGAGGAGTGTCAGTTTTCACCTCAGAGGGTTTGAAATGTTTCAGCAGCTTTTAAATATGGGTCTGCTAGAAATCCCAGCTGACACTCTTTAAAAAAAGCACACAAAGTGATTTAAAAATGTTATGTTTCTGACCTGAGAAAGCTGTGGTGTAGTTAATATAAGAGTTTTAACCCTCTACAGACTATGCAATCACTAGTACATTCACAGGCTTATAAGAGGTGTCAGGCACCAGTCTCTGTATTAGAGATATTGTACTCCCCTGCTGTTTCTGCTTCCCTGTGATGAGTGTTGTGGAAGATTGAAATAGGAACCATTCTTACAAGGCAGTTGAAGAGAGAACTAAACAGCTGGACCCTCTGGGGAGGAAAGACGGGTTCTTCAGCTAGCTTCCAGATGAGCCACTTACACATGTAACTTCATACCAAGACCTGATAACACCTACTGCCAAAAAAAGTCCAAAACCAACTCCCAAATGCCAAAACCCCCCGAAAGATGCATTAGGATCTGTGCTCTACGGTGGACACTTTTGGTCTCAGAATACTTCCTTGTAGTCACAGATTGGTCAGTACTACATGGCTGTCTGCCTACATGACTGGCTGAGTCAAGTTTCTTGTCCATCTTCTGTGGCAGAACATTTAAGAGTTGTTCCCAATTGCCAGGCCAAGTTTGAGTAAACAAGGAGGAATCTACTGTTGACCCTTGTTCATTGAATAGAGTTCACAGGAGCTCGAAAGACTTCTTTACTACAGCAGTGCTTTACTTTACAGGAATCAGACTTGAGGCTAGGAAACAGCGCATCTTTGACTTCGTATCGTGGTAAAAAGTCACAAATAGAACTTTTGGAACATGTGGCAGTGTCTTTTTATAAATGAGCATCAAAATTCTGTCTCCATTGCCTTCAAGGCTGGTTTAAGTCTGTGCTCAAGTAATTAACCTAACGGTATGTTTAAGTTATGCTTTCAAAGATCTTTTTTACATCACCTCAGCAGTTGCTAAATCTAGTGCATCCAGTCATGGTCATGGAGCACACCTTTACCTTTGTCCTACACAATGCTTGCGGATGGACAGAGTCCACAGTCTCTACTTTCCTATCAGAGTCTGACCAGTGCATCTCATTTGAAAACCGTCTTCATATTTTACTGGTCAATAAAGTCATTTCTTAACATCTTCCATATAGTGGAGTTCCTTGACGTAGATTTGCTTGCCCTGGTGTGAAAAATGTAAAATATACTGTTTTGCTTCGGAAGTTGTCTTAGGCAGGAATCGTTTGATATTATTTTCCCCTTCCCATCTGCCCCAACTTTCGGGGGGACTGGCTTTTTGTATGTGAAGAAAAGTTGAAATTTCTAGTCGTTAAAATTAATCTCTGACAGATTTATGGAGTTTTAGTACTTTATCTGATGAAACAGCCTTATGGAATGGTGGACTTCTTGTTCAGAACAACATCTTGTATTAAAATTATTTCTGTAATAAGAATGAGATTCTTTGCTTAGGCTTCATGTTAGTTTTTCAAAGAGATGGTTTAAATTTTTCTCATCTGCTCTGCACGTGTCTGTTACTTGCAAAGTTACTTGCTAAAATAGAATGGACTGTACATGCTTCAGAGCAAATCTTAGCATTTTTCTTTTTAGTAATAAAAGACTTAATTTTTTTTTTAAAGTTTTTTTTTTTTGACAGCCTTGATATTTATTGGTAGTATTTCCTAGAGCGGTTAAGAGAAAACTTGTCTCTTCTCAGATTAGGTGAATTAGATGTATCATATGAGATTATATGAGAAAGTATTGTGTCGTGCTGATTCATTTTAGAGCTCTGAAAGTTTAGCAAACTTGGGCAGAATGCAGTACGATCGATTTTTGGGTTGGTTTTTGTTTGGTGGTGGGTTGTTTTTTTGTTTGTTTGGGGGTTTTTGGTGGTTTTTTTTTTTTTTTAAATTGTAGAGCTACTATTTGTCCAAAATACACACATTCATGTGTTGCATTGTTTGAATGAATGCTGTATTTGGAAAGACAGTATTTCAATTAATGCTTACTTAGAAAATGGTGATATTGGAGGTTCAACACAATCCTGCTGGGGTTTCTGTATATCTTAAAGTAGTTTGCTGACTCTGTAGTAATTCATGATCCTAAACGCATTGCCCATGTGCATCCCACATCCTCTGTATTTTCCCCTTTTGCTGTTGGCTGTGCTTGGTGAAGGAACTGAGGGATATTTCACCCATTAGTCTCTGATGAGATTAGAGGAGGACCTGGTAAAAGCTTATGTGGTTTGAAAGAAGATTGTTAATCAGTGAGAAGTTCTTATAGCTGCTAGAGAGAGATGCATTTTCATGCCAGTGGTGTGCCTATAGATAATAGCTCTCAACAGAGCTTTAGCTGCTGTAATGCAGTGACTTCTCTAACTTAATCAGTTCTGTAATTAAGATGTGGAGCAAAGAGCTTTGCATGCATATATGTTGTATTATTTCAGATATCTCTTTGTAGATATATATTTAGGTTTGTAAAGAAATGTTGACACTGCAAGGAATTCTGCAAAACACGTTTAGAACTGAATAACGTTAGGGAAATGCCAGATTTTGAAAATGTGCAAAGCCTTTACAGCCAAACTTACCCATTACGATTTGACACTTAATTCTCTTGCATGTCAGATGTAGTTTCTATTTGCCATCAGAAACAAGCTCATGGGAAATGTACAATATGATATGCATATCATATTAGATATATACATTCTTTCATATTTATGTACAATGTATGTCTTTATCTCAAAATGACCTTTTCTCTCTTACTTTTTCCCCAGGGCTTGGAATACTGTGATGAAAGGTACAGTTTAGATCTGACGGGTGGAGTCTTTCCCTTGAGAGGGCAGACCAGCAATACCAAATTACTCAGCTGTCAGACTGTAGAAAAATTTCGCAACCATGTTGACAGAGAGGATAGCGTTAATGAAGGTTTGTTCTGATGTCCATGTTTGGCTATTCTAAAAGAAATGGTTTTGGAATCTAAGCAATGAATGCTGTTCTGTACTCAAAGTCTGAAAGTCTTCAATATCTGTATAGACTAGCTTGTTGGGCTTATTTAAAAAGACAAATTCGGTGCTTAAGTTCGTGGGACTTCTTTAAAGGAAAAAATAGGTTTTATTTTATGCTTGCTGACATGCTATAGTGATATATGGTGGGGTCATCTGTATAATGCTTGTCAGTTGTTTTATTTCTCCAGCTGTCATCTTTGAACAGTAAGATCATTCCCTCCATTGCTTGGGAATGTNCTGGAGAACAAACCTTGTGAGGAGCGGCTGAGGGAACTGGGGTTGTTTAGCCTGGAGAAAAGGAGGCTGAGGGGAGGAGACCTTACTGCTCTCTGCGGCTACCTGAAAGGAGGTGGATGTGGCGAAGTGGGTGTTGGTCTCTTCTCCCAAGTAACAAGTGGTAGGACAAGAGGAAATGGCCTCAAGTTGTGCCAGGGGAGGTTTAGATTGGATATTAAGAAAAATTTCTTCACTGAAAGGGTTAAAAGTATTGGAACAGGCTGCCTAGGGAAGTGGTTGAGTCACCATTCAACAGAGAACAGAGAAACATTTTGCCAAATTGTCTTCTTGTTCCTTACTCTGTTAGGGTAAATGATATACCACATACTTTGTTTACATCTGGAGAATGCATACTCCCCAGAGCAGACAGACCATCCCACTTATTGAGAGAACTTATTGAGTGTAATATTTGAATGCTTTATCTGAAAATCTTTATTCCAATTTCTGGTTTGTTGGTTTTGATTTTTTTTTTTTTTTTTTTTTTTAGTATTTATTTTGTGATTTATTGTGTGATAATTGTGTTCTTTCATTCTGAATATGTTGGAAAGGAGCTATTCTTAAAACTTGTAATTGAGTCAAATCTGGAAATAATAATGCCAGCTGAGTGATATAAGTGTATACGATAATTATTTGTATGCTTTCTAAAAGTAGCAATGTATGTGTTCTTAGCATTTTTTTTTTGCTAAACTACTCATCTAGCTAAATGTCTTGATCGACCCTTAATGTACGGAAAACTGAATTAGCTAGTAATTGTGTATTTGATTTGGCTTAGAACTGATACAATTTGAACAAGAAAAAGGGCCAGTATGACTGAAACGTATCACAGAGATGTTTGCTATTCGTAATTCTTTTTTTGTTATTCTTAGTAAGTGTTGTTTCATGAGTGATAGAACAGAATTGGGCCAAAACAGAAAGTGGTGTTTTAAAAATATCAGATATGCCATATTTTCTACAAATAAGAAACAATGTCTTGTCTTTTACAGTAATATCTCCTGACACCAGTGTATCAATCTTCAGTTGGCAAGTGAATACCTATGGTCAGGGAAAACCATCTACTTATTTGGGTGTATTTGACATTAATTGCTGGTATCACGCTCAAATGCCAGATTCACTAAGGTAGATTTTTATTAAGTTGTTTTCAATATCCCTACAAATAATTCAATTTAAAGTCAGCGTTTAGCTTATGCGCTCGTTTTCTTTAAGGCCAGAAGAATTCCTTCATGATTGCCCCTATTTTGCTTTGTGGTCACTGGATACTGTAATAAGCATGACTTCTCCAAACCTCATTTTGGATATTCTGGTACATGAACGGAGTCTAAGTCGGGGAGTTCCTCCTTCTTATCCGCCACCTGAGCAGTTTTTTAATCCAAGCACCTATAATTTTGGTAGGTATTTCACTGCTTTTAATAGTGATAAGCTTAATCTGAGGTCAAATGGCATTTATTGGTTCTCTTATTCATCGCTTGTCACTCAAAACCCAACACAAACCAAAAAAACCCAACCCCCCACAAACCCAACTCTGAATATGTTGCACTAACAAGGTATTTAATATTGTGAAACATATCTGACAGTCTGCTGAGTTTTGGGTTTTGGTGCTTTTGTAACGTAGCCAAGTGGTGATGGTTATAAGATGAAATGACTTTGAACTGAAGCTCAAAGCACAGCACCTCGATAGCACCAGGGCTAAAATTTCCACACACGGGAATATTTTTTAAAAAGTTTGTAAGTGATCTGATGAAGAAAATGAGTACTTCAGTTATATCTTTCCAGATACCATAGAATCATAGAATAGTTTGGATTGGAAGGGACCTTTAAAGGTCATCTAGTCCAACCCCCCTGCCATGGGCAGGGACATCTTCAACTAGATCAGGTTGCTCAGAGCCCCGTCCAACCTGACTTTGAATGTTTCCAGGGATGGAGCGTCTGTCACCTCTCTGGGCAACACTGTTCCAGTGTTTCACCACCCTCACTGTAAAAAATGTCTTCCTTATATCTAGTCTGAATCTACCTTCTTTTAGTTTAAAACCATTCCCTCTTGTCCTGTCACAACAGGCCCTGCTTAGCAGGTCCCCATCTTTCTTATAAGCCCTCTTTGAGTACTGGAAGGCTGCTAGAAGGTCTCCCCGAAGCCTTCTCTTCTCCAGGCTGAACAACCCCAACTTTCTCAGCCTTTTTTCATAGGAGAGGCATTCCATCCCTCTGATCATTTTCATGGCCCTCCTCTGGACCCGCTCCAAAAGGACCTATTTAAAAAATGCTATTTAAAAAATGTAAACTGGTTACAACATAACTGTGAGAGCATGGAATGCTGTCAAACGTTCATTGTTTCTGCAGATGGTACGTGCTTGCTGAACTCTGGAGTTGTTCACATGACTTGCACCGGCTTCCAGAAGGAGGTGATCTTTTACTGTATCTTTATTAAGAATGTCAAGAGATGTACCTTTTCTAAGTGTTTTGTTGCACTGCTTTCAGTGTCAGAGACCATTTTATGCCCATCCTGCCCATCCACACGCATGATTGCAATTGTATCCTGCCAGTTTTATGCAAATGGTAATGTTATAGGTCCACTCTTGGGACTGTAAAACTACCATTGTCTCCTGTTGAAACACGATCAGGGGTTGGATGTCTAGAAAGGAAAACAACATTACTCTAGGAGCAAGAACAAAAACGCTATGGAAGTTGGGGAAAGACGTTACTTCTTAGTTACCCATTGGGCGAACTGCCTGCACAGTCTTGAGTTAGGGTTTTGATCCCTGATTAACTTGAAAAAGGAGGACAGAATGGAGAAAACAAAAAATTATTTAACTGTTTAAGAAGAAATGAATTTTTTTTTCTCCCAAATGTCACCAAATTATAACTTCCAAGCCACTGCACTGATTGCAACAAATAATTTTGAATTAAGTTTCAGCTCACTAAATATTTCCAACATAGATCAGCTTGTGCACAAGCAAGCATAGAAAGGGTCTTCCAAAGTGTGATTTCAAGTGTTGGTTTTAGCTTATATAGAATGTATTTTGTGTCAGTGTTCAGGGAAAAAGAAAGGCTTCTCTGTGTGTTGACAGAGAAGCTAGAAAATAAGCTTAATTAAGCATTGCAAGGGCTGATATTTTGTTTTACAGGATTTTTTTTGATAAGCTGTAACTGTTAGTTTGGTTGCTGTCTTTAAGACTCTACATAGTAATGCTTACTCAAATTGCTAACCCAAAGCATATTACTGATACCAACTTTCTGACAGTTCAAGTGAACATATATATTATTTCTCTTAGTGGTTATCCAGAACCTTACTGACTGAATAATAATAATGCTGTCTTAACCTGTAGTTTTCGATTGATGTTTCAGACGTTGAATTTTTTAAAGAAAGCTGGTCCTTCAATAAGTGAAGCCATTCAGGATAGCTACAATAGGTGTCTTGTAGCTGGCTTGCTGTCTCCAAGACTAATTGATGTCCAGCCATCCAGTTTGAGTCAGGTGAGTGCATACCAGGGAATCAAGGGGGAAATATATCCATCTTGTCTGACAGGGCTGTAGAGGCTACAAGACATGATAATCTGATTTTCATATTATTTGCAAGTTGCACTGAAATACAGATGTTGACTTTAGTTAGCAGAAGTGATAGTATTCTTAAATCCAAACTACTGAGTTTGTCTGGGAACAGCCCTAATAGATCTGTCTTTAGAGACGCATCTCTTAGTTCTGTGCCACAGATAGGCACAAGGAAGCGTGCAGTCAGTGCTGGTCACACGCCACAGAAAGCATCTTTCCCTCAGATCAACCTTCACCCCAGTCAGTTTCTCAAAGCATTAGGCACAGTGCAGTAGCTGAGGATGGGGGTGCCTCACTCGGATGCGAGCTATTGCACACATCAGCTTGCTGCACTATATGTGGTCGTTTGCTTCCAAGGAAGTGGGCTGTGGTAAACAATTACTGTTGTCAGCTCTACCTGACAATTTCATCACCACTTCCCCTCACTTTCCCTTCATCAGTAGGCTTTTCTGCATCCTCTCAAAGCAGATGTT
>VZTQ01006137.1:120340-134911 GCA_013400755.1 Pelecanoides urinatrix | reverse complement strand
TTATTTATAATAATTCTATGTAAGCATAGTGCTTCAGTATCAACCTTGTTATGGTAATAAGTCTGTGTGTATTAAAAACAAAACAAAACAAAACAAAAACGACTGGCTTTAGTGAGACAAAAATGCTAAACATTAAAAGAAGGCTCTGGACCTTATTTAAATAGCCAGGATGGCACAGCATCCTGTGGCATAAGATGCTGATTTCACCGATATCTTCATTTCTCACTTGTCCTTTTAGGGAATTTACCATGCCTATGCAAAACATTAAAATGACATTCAGGTTAGTCAGAGAAGTACAGAGAACCCAGAAAAGCAGCTGAAGCTGGAAATGGATTTTGAGCACAAATTTAGAAGTTAAGTAGTTGCGTGTGAGGGAAATAGCTTATATAGCTGTCTGCCTTCATTAGCATGAAACAAGCCTAATGGCTGTCAACTGTCACAGAAAAATTCCCCATGGAGCTGTGTTATATAAATTTTTCTCTTGATTTGGTTAAAAAAGGGATTTTGCTATAGCATTGCACACTGACATGAACTTTAGCCACAGGCTGTGGCTTAACAATACGCTGATGAAAATATCAGTTATAACCCATTTCTACAGTTTCTTTGCTATCATGTAGCTGTCCAACTTGAGGTTTTGGTTTGGGCTATTTACTTATTTATTTAGCTGATTCCAAAGGACTTTTAATTACTCGCTCCTCCTTTAATTCTGGGCCCCTCCCTGGAGAAATGTTGGTCCTGCAGTCCTTTCAGTAACTCTCAAGGTCAATCCAGATCTTATTGATAGCAAACTGTTATGCAAAGGCATGATCTGAATCTGCACCTTGCTTCCAGGTCCGGATGGCAGCCACTGCCAGGCACCCCAAACCAGAATCCAGCTCCAAGAATCTTCTCCTCAGTGGAGGAACGTGCATCTGGTTCAGCAGAACGCAGAATGACTAGCTGCTCTTGTTTTTATGGTAGTGATACCATGCAGTTTTGCATTAAACAATCCTTAAAAAGAAAACAAAAAAAATCCCACCCCCCCTTCCCTGAAGTAATGCTAGAAATAGAGACTGTTAGCCACCACCTCCCCCGCATGCTCTCACTTCTTCGCTGCAGGCTCAGGATCTCATTTACATGCCATCTGATGCGTGGATCTTGCATTTTTGGCTGTAAAGTGATACAGACTTGGCAGGAATGGTTTCACTCTAACCTAGCCTCGTCTGTATCTGGGCATAGCCTTTCTCCCCACAAGTCATAGATGTGGGTTTGAACTTGATTTGCTTTGTAGAGGGTACTGAATTGAGATTTCCCATGGATTGGCCCAATGCCACCAAAATATTTTCAAATGCCAAAAGTTGTTTTAAAAATGCAGCAATCACGAGCAGAGTCTTGTAGGAACATGTTAGATGTGCTTTTAACATGACTACTACACTTGCTCTTCAGGGTACTTCTGGTTTCTTGGGCATGACCAAGTAGGGGTGCGAAGAGGAACCCAGATAGCTTTGAATGTCAGCTGGAGCCAAACTTCTATGTTTTAGGAACTTTTCAAATCAAACAAGGAATGTAGGCAGCTATTTGTGGGAACCTCGAGACCAGAGGTTTTGTTTGAGATTCAGGAGTCTTCCTCTGTTTTGCTGCATAGTTCCTAAATCTTCATCTGGCTCCATGAATGTATATGCTTATATAATCACGAAAAAAATTTCTATACAGGGAAAATGAGATGTGGGATGGGAAATAATTACTATCACTTTTTCATTTTTTGGTGATTCAAAGCCATGAAAGGTAGGTTGAAGTCTAGAACAGGTAACCAGATCTCTGCAGACACAGAAATTCAGCTAGCTGTCATTGTGAAGTAAGGGTCTCTGTGTCTCTCCTATGTTTGATAGCTCTTTTGTAGAAAAATTGGGATATGAGAAAGGAACTGGAACTGTTTCCTGTGGAACTGCTGAACTAGAGAAAGTTTATACATGCTCTGTCATCACTGCTAGGTTTTACACTGTGTCTCAACACTATTTATGTGTTACTGCTTTGTGAGATGTTTTGAAGAACATGCAAAAGAAGGTATATATAAATGAAATTTATGTAGAAATGTGTCTAAACAAACTGTTTGTAAATATATGCACATTTTATATGGGAAAGATAGATGAGTAATTTGTGCACGTGTGGAAGCATGTGCACCATATACACTTTCCAAGCTTCAAAATATTTTCAGCCTCTGATTATATAATTTATGTCAACAAGTTAAGTGTATCAGAAATACTAATGTCTGCCAAAGAATGACCAAGCTTGGGAACTTGCCATCTGTTTATACATGCAAGCATGCAGAGAAACCCTTGAGGGTAGAAATTCTTTGCTGAGGTGAATAGCATTGGTGCAACACTATGTTCTTTTTTAACTTTGGAAGCATGATAATTTAAATAAATACCAGCTTTTTGAAATCTGCCCTGCCCTCTGTACCCCCAGTAGTTTGAATGAAGAAGTAGACTTTGAAAAAAGAAAGAAACTTTTGACAGGTCTGGCTATAGAATTAGTCTATAGAATTGATGAGTGCATGGGCCAAGCTGATTTAGGAACTCCAGAAAAAGACAGGGAATGCTGTTTCTGACAGCCATACTATCCCAGATTTATCCATTTCTGGCACCGTGAAAGCTGATACATGTTTAAAATTAACAGAATTTTTTTTAAAGATCTGAAGCTAAAGCTGAGATAAGTAATTAAGCCAAGTTATCATGCAGAGAAATGAACTGTAAGAAATGTTTAAAATAACATGCCCTACATGTTCTTCAAATTATTTTAAACAGTTCATCTTAAGGTAATTAAGCTGTGCCCTTTGGGTGAATATTAGCTTCTAATTTCCTTTTTGTAGTTGAAGTGAGGCTTAAAGAAGATTAATTTTTCTTATTTAGAGGAAACATATTAAGAAACCAGCTTGGAAAAAATACTTCGTCTCTGGGAAGTCCTTTTGTATTAAATCAGGAATACTTGGCATCCATAAGCAAACTTTCCTATCCTAAACCATACCTGATTTTGTGAATATCCAACAGAAGAACCAAAACTGCATTTCAGCCATGTTTTGCTGTAAACGTTAAAAGAGCGTTTTCTTACCAAAAGTTCCATTAGTGATTTCCAGTTCTGATTACCTGAAGATCCAGGGTGGATCTTCCTTGTGTAAAGTTTATAGTCAGTGACTTCCTGATTTTATGGCAAAACTGTTTTGCTGCCATTTGATAGAAAAATTTTGGATATCAACTCATGCAAGTTGCTACGTCAGTAGAATCAGGATGGTCTTTCAGCTCTCACTCTCACAGTCCTATTAAAATGTTACTACATCTTGTGGCTTGTGCCCTACAATTCCAGTATTTAACATTCTTATTTCCTGAGTCTTCAGTTGGTATTATTAGCTATTGTTAAATATTTCTATTTCCTTATGCACATGGAAACTGAATATTTGTTCTGATATCAACCATACTCAACTTTGATTCAAATGGGTAGAATAAGACTGAGTGGACTGGCCTCTAGTCATGCAATCTAGTATCATCCTGTGATGATTCGAGCATTTGCTCCTGTTCCTCCTTTCATGTACAGCATGAAAGAGAGGGGAGACATAAAAGATTACACTTTCTTATTTTTTAATGCATCATAAAGATGAATTTATTCACATTTGTGAATGCTCAGCTGTTGTAATGATGGAAGCCATTTAAGTGTCAAAATGGAGAAGAGATGCTCAGATTGTCAGCAGAAAGTCTGATGCAGTTTATCTTCTGGACCCGTTCTAGCATTTTTCTCTAGTGTTCTCGAGTCTTATTTCAGCATTTAGGCTCAACAAGACAGGGTTAGATGCAGCTACAGTGCTGGTGGAGAGCTGAGAAAGCTGAAAAGCTACTCATCCATTGTGTGACTCAGGGAACACACCACACGACTACTGAAGTGACAACTATAGCCTTCCCCTAGTACATCTCCCCCTTTGCAGAATATCCTTCTGAATGTTTCTGATAGCTCTTTGGAGGATTTTTTTTTTCTAATACAACTAAAGCATATCTACCAAACAGTGTTTTGAAGAACTGTATGAAATACGTCAGAATTAGGAAGCACCGTTATTGTGTTAACTCAGTACTTCACTGAAGTAATACATCCTTGCTCCTTAAATTTACTGATACACATCAGGTAGCCACTAATACGGCTATTTTGTTGCTTGTAACTGTGGTACATTATTTAGTGTTAGCACAAACATCTCTGCACAGCATTGTCTTGCATCAGGTAAACATAACCTGAAATTCTTGGCAAAGACTCTATTGTGAATCCTCTGCAGTTTGTATTTGCTATAACTAAGAATGTTTTCGTTATTGTCTTACACAATTATCATCCTTCCTACTCCCATGATTAACATTTGTACCTTTCCATCTGATACAGGACTGCTGTTTGTTTCATTAATGGCCAGTGAATATAACTATCTATTCACTTTGTTGTCACCAAATCACATTCTGCAGTTCAGTAGTCTACTTAAATAATAAAATGGGAAAAGAAGCCTCACAAGACATGACTATAACACTGCAATCACAATTACCATTGTAATTTTCTGTGAAGGATGAACTGTTGTCTCCATTCTCAAGGGTTAATATCTTTTTATGCCAACAACATGGTCATTCGTGCCAGTCACGGTATAGCAAATAGAGGACTTAATGTGTAAAATGTGGCATCTTTTCACTGTAACTTGCTATGATCAGTTATTTATATATCTAGGATTGTTCATACATATGTTACCCTTTGATCCATTTTGTTAAAAATATAAATGCTAAAATTATGTTGTTTTTAGGCAAATCTTAACATTTTTTCATTATGTCCTCCACTGGATTTCTCCTGACTTTCACCAGAATGTCAAATTGAAGCTTCACATTCACATTTTCAATACCCGTACTTTGAAATTCTCTGCTCTGTCTAGCATGTCAGGTCTTGTCTTTTCTTGCATTCTACCATCCATTGTGTTTTGGTAATGATGGTTTTGTAATGCTGAGGTCATCTCCTTCTCCTACCACTGCAAGATGCCAATTAGGCAATTTAAAAATATACTTTTCACTGGTTTCCTACTGTGTCCTGCCTTCTGTGCTTTTTTGGTCTGCTCTACGGAAAAGAAGAGACTTCTGTATAAATGCAGAGTCCGTACTAAAAGGGAACCTAGAATGTGGGCAATACAGTTTTTAGTCAAGTTGCTTATTAAATTTATCAGTCCTTAATACACTGAAGAAAAATGCAGTAATCCTCTTTGTATCTGCACCTTCTTACAAGAATTTCACTATATAGATTCTACATAATATGGATTCACATAAACCCAAGGCAGCTCATTTCTGTTTCCTTTACAAGAACATTATCTCTGCTGTCCTTCAGGCTATGTATGTTGCCTCAGTCTGCTGTAATGGCCATTAAAGGTTTTGTGGGTACTTCAGCTTTCATCTCTGACCCTGTTCATGGGGTGCAAGACACAAATGAGCTCAATTCCAGTACTGTGAACAGAGGCTTTTATTCATTTATGCAATTCATTTTCTCTCATCTCTCTTGAACTTTAGAAAAAGGGTCACGAGCCATGTGAATTCTGAAATGGGTTTGGTTTTAAAAACTGTTCATTCTATCCTTGAACTACAGGTAGGAGACCACTCCTCAGAAAAATCATTAAATTTAGTAGGGTGAGTGTAATACAGACATATAAAACATATCTGGATATTCTCTCATAGGTTAGGTTAGGACTTGGTAACAGAAACCATGACAGTGTTTCTTGGAAGGATGTCTCTACAAAAACCCTTGGCTTAACAACCAGTTATGTTAGAGAGAACTTTTAATAGAATGTATTTGATAGCTTCTTGTTAAGGCTGCACAACAATTTGTTATAACCCCATTTTGTGTAAATATTAATTATTCTTTAAATTAAAGGTTACAGTTCCTCTTTTTACATTAAGCAAAGTTCAAACAAATTTGCAAAATTCCTTTTTTCCCTGTGAATTGCACAGGCATGGTGAACTTGCTGATTAAAAAAAAAAAAGTATGTCCTGAAAAAAGATTTACTAGAAAATGACTGACATTTGAGGCATGAAACAAGACCTAAATCTAACCTTTTCCAAGTGCACGATTTGGCTTGAGGATGAAAAAGGACAAATAAAAAAATCATAAGCAAGGATAGAAGCTTGTGATAATTTACTCACTGGAGTAAGGATGGGACATAAGTATGTAGAGAGGGTCACTGTCTACCTCAGTGACTATTTATGTATTTACAGAAGTTGTACAGCTCTGAGAGAAGGGTATGTAGGAAACCTTTTGCAAATTAAATCACAGGCAAGTACCCAGGAACTTAATTATATGAGGTAAGAGAGTGTTGAGTTCACATCAGGGAATCAGTTAAAAATCGGCTGGTGTGCAAAATCAATTGCTTGCAGAGCCAGCATATATAAATGGGCCCTCTGTAGATTCTCACTTTCCACACTGGAGGAAGGAGGAAGTCAGCAACATCCTAAGACCCAATGGAGGGCTTTTAATGGAAATGGGATCTAGTTTGTTCAGCGTAGACAGGTCCACATGAACTTTTGATCGTTTGATGGGGTATTTGTATTTAGCCAGTTCCCCTACTCCCTGGCGTAATTCTAATACAGAGTAAGCTTTACAAATAATTAGGATCTGCCTCTAAATTATTTTTCTTCTTTTACAGTATAGACTACTCTCAAAACTAATAGAATCAAATAAGAGATTACAGTTCTCTGGAAGTTTGGACAGTGACTTTCAAAAGTTTCTGGGAGCTAGAACACTATAGTCCAAGCTAAAGGAAATTTTCCTTTCCTCCTTAGCCATAATGACTGTATGGAATGCAGTCATTGTTTCAACTTAAGATTTTGAAAACTAATTTTAAGAACTAGCATATCTGAACTGTCTTGAAAAGTCTGCAAATCTTGTCTTTATTCTGTAAATTATCACAAGTCCACTTTTAGAGTGAGTCTGAGTATTGATACTTCCTGCTTAACATTTAACATGCCTACTGGAGAAGGCTGTGTCCCTTAGAATGAAAAAAAAAATTACCTTTGATGTAATACTCCATAAGAGTTAAAAGATCTAGTAAGATTTATGATCTGCAAAAGGAGGTAATTGGAATTGTGTTAATATTATTAATTAGGATATGCTTGGTGAGACCCACCAACTAAATTTGACTATCTGCACAGTGCAATGCCATATGTTGTATTACTTTAAAATGGGACAGGTAGCCAAAGAATGCCAGAAAACTGAGTTAATGTAACAGGTTCAGGCTTAAGATCATCTGAAATTATTTTTTGTTTAAAAATATTTTTACTGTCGGATTATCCAAGTCATCTTACTCAGAATTAGAACAAAAAAGTTACAGAAAGAGAAAGGAATAGTTAAAATAACTTGTTTCCTATCTCACTACAACTTAAACCACGTGAAAGGAGAGTGGGAACCTAAAATCCCCCCTAATCCTTTTTGTAAGCAAAATAAATTGGCATGTATTCACACTGTCTTTTTTTTCCATTATAAGTAATTTCACTGCAAAGGTAAAAAAATCTTCATTTTCTTGAATGTCTTTTGTTTAATTAGAATCTTAAACAGAAAAAAAATGCCATAAAAAATATCTTTAAACCTACTATCAATTGAAACTAAACATCACAAAACTTAGTAATAAACTTATTCACCCCTTTTAAATTCCATCTTAACACTTCCTTCATTTAGTAACTGTAAGGGTTTCAGAGTATCTTGACCAATATGAACTACAGATAATTCTAGAATTTGTCATCTATATCTGATTTTTTATATTTTTGTGTCTTCACAGAAGCATGCAAGAATATCCATTTACAATTTGAGTTGCTTTTAACAGTGCTTCCGTAAGCTTATACTGAAGTTATTTTCAATTGCTAACATAAACATGCATTAATTCTTAGTCATAATTGTATAACTGTTCCTTAACTGTTTAGAAGCAGAAAATACAATCAAATCAATGTTTTCTCCTAAAACCTATCATAAATCCAAACCAAACCTGTTTTCCAGGGTCCATAAATGTGTCAGACCCTATGCCATTCACTCTGTCTAGATAACATGAATGGTTTTAAGAATAATTTTAGAATAATTCAATAGTAAAATTTTAATAACAGCTGATTAGCAGTCCCTTAGAATGCATTCATTATATTAAGGTAAATAAAAAACAACAGATAATTGTTATATGTTCTAAATAGCTATTATTTCTAGTCACCGTTTGAGTTCTAGTCAGTACTACAACACTGGTGAAGGTTGAAAGAAAGAGGTACACCTTCCGTACACTTAGAGCTGACTTATATTACAACAGCAGACACTTTGGAAACAATTTTGTAATTTGCTGCCCATGTTTTGCCAGAATCCCAGTAGAAATTAATGTCACTGTACACCTGTAAGATTGAGATTATTTTGCTAAAATAATGAAGGTTTGAAACAGTCAGGGAAAAAACCATACTAGCACTAGGCAGCAAATGGAAAGGTAGACGCTTCACACAGATATTATTTGTTTGCCGTTTCGCAAGATGACATTGAAAGCAACCGTAGTGTGAGAAACACCATGATTTAGTCTCATCCAATAGAAAAATTATGCCAATGATCAAGGAGCTTCAGTGATGGAGAATACTAGCCAGAAGCTACTTTAATACAGAGAAACGCCCCAGTTTATAAAATAATTACTGTTTAGTAAGTGTGAAGTAGTAGATTCTCCTTTAGTATATCAAAAGTTCTAATTTTCTGTATAAATTGAAGCAATAGTCAGTTATAGCAGTTTTGATAGATAATGCTGTATAAATACTCAGTATAGGTTATTTGGCTTGCTTTTGCAATAAATTATTGATATCTCAACAGCGTATTAATACTATGGTATTAGACCTCAAGTGTTAAGAGTCTCAGGTATTCTGTAATTCAGTTAGCTCAAACAAACAGGTAGTGGACAGCCAAAGGTAAAGTTATGAAATTATATTAAAAGAAAGATTGTGGAGGCTTCATTTTGATCTTTCTTCTTTTTTTTTTTTCACCTTTCTCCTGCAACACACACTATTGTTGCATTACATGCAATTCTTGACAATATTCCTATGACTTCTCAGACTTCATTTCCCTAGTCAGGGTAAGTGAGCTGCTCTATGATTTGTTCTTTGATTTCCTTGATCAATATAGTGGCCATTTTCTGTACTACTTGTTGACCCGCCCAGTGGATGAGGGAAAGGCTGTGGATGTGGTGTACCTGGACTTCAGTAAGGCCTTTGACATGGTCTCCCACACCATTCTCCTAGAGAAGCTGGTGGCTCACGGCTTAGANGAGGCTGAGGGGAGACCTCATCACGCTCTACAACTACATGAAAGGAGGTTGTAGTGAGGTGGGTGTTGGTCTCTTCTGCGAAATGGGTGTTGGTCTCTTCTGTGCCAAGGGAGGTCTAGACTGGACATTAGGAGAAATTTCTTTACTGAAAGAGTGGTCAGGCCTTGGAACAGGCTGCCCAGGGAAGTGGTTGAGTCACCATCCCTGGAAGTATTTAAAAGATGTGTAGATGAGGCACTTAGGGACATGGTTTAGTGGGCATGGTGGTGTTGGGTTCACGGTTGGACTTTATGATCTTAGAGGTCTTTTCCAACCTTAATGATTCTGTGATTCTATGACAACATATCCCTTGGACATTTCTCATGCTTTTTTTTTTTTTTTTTTAATAAACGCATCATATTATTTAGTGCTTCCCTAAAATTATGTTTCATTTAATAGCCTCTGGGTAGAAATATTGTCAAAAGCTTTTGAAAAGTTAAATAAATTATGTCATTCAGTTCCACTTCATCCACCTTTTTGTTATGGTATTTAAAAAATGCTTTCAGCCTCCATAATCATGTGGGATTTTGTCCTACATTTGTGTCCAAAAAATACATGTTAAATGCAAGAATGTCATATTCCATGATGACTAAAGGAATAGTTTCTGTCAGTATCTCCTTAGCTTGCCAGCTTTCATTTATAAATCAAATAGTCTCCTTTGTGCTCTGAACCAACATGCTCCAATAATTTAGACAGCTAAACAGAACTTTCTGGTACAGAAATTAAAAGAGCAGTGCACTCACTTCTTGCTGCAGGAAACAAATTCATGTCCTTCCTGAGGCAGCGCAATTGGAAGTTAGTTTTATGAGCCCATCCTGAACTCAAACTGACATTTGCTGAATATTATTCTAAGTTTGGTATGAGTCATGCTTCTAGAGATAAGTAATTTATTTCATTGAAATTTAGCACTCTTCAGCTCAAAATGACCAAGGGAGGGCTTATCATCAAAGATTCCAATGCCATTTACGAAGTTCATTAATATAGAGACCACCACTGGAAACACTGCTTATCCTGGGTCACAATTTATTTAAATACATAGGAACTGTTTAGCTGGGAAGTAAAATTTATTTTTGTCTTCCAAGGAAAATAGAAAAGCTAATAATTTTCAAATGTTCTAGTTCTTGTAGTCTGAAATTCCACTTCAAATAACTAAAACTATTGCAGATGAAATGGTCTATATTGCTAAGGCCTTAGACACCTACAAATGTCAAATTATTTCCTGAATTAAGTGCAGATTTTACATATAAAAACCCCACAGCAGCTAATGTTTAAGCCTATGGTATACCCTATGCTTGTTCTTGCATCTGAGTTATTACTTCTCATGCTTTATTAACTAGTTAAATTTGCCGTTGAAATTAACTGTTAATTTTGTTAGTTTTCAGGTGGTAGCATTCTTCCTTAGAAAAATGTGATGTTACATGGGCAAAAATCACATTTTTGGTAACAGTTGCTATGACATCATCTAATGGTATAAGACCAGCCTACAATATTTTAGTATTTTTCATTCAGAATCTGTGCCACGAATGCCAACAGGAGAAAAGCTATTGATCTTGAAAGGGAAATATTTGGTGTATTTGGCAGCAGTATCAATGCTTTTCATTGAAGCAAAAAGTGCAAACTATCACTGGAAGAAAATAGTCTTTACAGGAAAAATGTCTTTTATTTCTGAGTTTTTCTAAAATTTGTTTTCTAAAAGTTGCCTTATTTGAATTACACTTGTTGCTTGTATAGACCTTTTCTGGGAAACCAGTGTTGCTATATATTTATTTGGGGTGCCTGTCTGCAGTCTGTACGTGCTGTGGGAGCTGATGCTAGAAGACGATTTGGTTTTGTTTTAAACAAAAGGGACAGTGACACAGAAGCTCCAGGAGCACTACAGGCAGGGGAAAACATACATTTTTTTAAACTTCATTCAGGAAAAATCTCTCTACACACAAACATATTGGTTAATGTCCTGTAGCTTTAGGGCTCAATCCCTCTGAGAAGTACTGTTGCACTCAATATTAAAAAATAAAGGTATCGAGGAAAGCATTTATTTGAACATATTAGTAATCAGAGCTGTTTCTGTGAACTGGGTGCTCTGGGAATGGGAACAGTCCAGTACTTGTCTCATGTGGTACTGGAGGAAATAGGGGGATTACGCCGTAGCAACTGGTCCTTAACTGGTTTATTCCCAAAGAGTCTTGTGGTTTATATGAAACAGGGTGAGCTCCCAGGAACTTCTGAGGAACGAGGTCACATCCAAGCCCCATCAGAAGTCTTCCTAGATAAAGATGGAAGAAAAACTGCTGGGGGACAAGCATTATTGCTGTGGAATGAGAAAACAAAGGCATTTGAGGAAGAGTTGGGTGATTCTAGATCTTCCTGTGATGTCACTGAGCTGTATATAGCAAACTGACAACTACAGCTGTTATTGACAGCTGTTATTGTTATTGCTTCATGCAACTTGTTTGTACTGCTCTGCCCTTTGTCTAGGTTTCAAAATACTGAATTTTACATTAGTGCTTCATAATTGGCAGCATTACTGTCAGCTCCAGGAATGTAAGAGGAAAGAAAGGATATTGCGAGCTAAGACACAGGGGGCTGTTAAAGCTATATGAGGATTTGGACAGCATCCAGTCGTACCTGACTCTGTAATCAATAATATATTTCCCCTTCCTTTAGGTTTAGGTGCCTTAAAGTAAAAATCAAACAATTTATTCTAGACCCAGTGGAGGTGAGCATAAGATGATCTGTCCCTCAGGCTGAATGTTTTCCTGGGTTCTACAGGAACAGAGTAACAAATAAATCATGGAGTATCTTCTAACTCAGACTGTAATTCAGTTTTCCATTCAAGCTCTTCACTAGTGATCTGTCTTTATGCTTGACACCTCTGTTCTGTTTCTTTGTAATACTATTTGCCTCTTTAAAGGCAATTTCCTTTAAAAAGTAAACGCGTAGTGAAAATTACTCCAACAGTGGAATGCATATTTTTTGAAATAAGAAAAAGTAAGTGTGTGTGCTTTCAAGGTAGAAAAGATCTCTATATGTGCATGTGGTAAAGCATCTCCCTGTTTTTAATTAATCTTCAAAAATATTCAATATAGTTGACTTCGCTATAGAAGCTGCTGATCAGATATAATACATATCAAGGTGCAAGTTTTCAATCATTTGCAAAGCAAATATGCGTAGAGAGTTTATATATGGAGATGTTGGCTGTATTTATAGCTTGAAAAATTACTTCTAGAAGTCGACATGTGAGATAACCCAGAACAAACACACGCAAATCATGTCCCTTAAATACTCTGTGAACAAATGCATATGCTGCCTAATTCAGTTCTGATTTCTGATGACAACTTCAGAGAGAAATGGAATATTTATTGTAGGGATCATAGTAGTTTAGAGAAATGGCTGAAACATTTTGAACTGTTTATTACTGACTATGTTAAACTGACTTCAGCTTTAAAAAGTTAAAGAGATACAAATATACTGGAGGACCGCCTATTGGAAGCTCAGAGCCCCTCTGAGGAAATGGAAAACATGATGCAAAAAGTATTTCAGAAGTAAAACAGCAATATATTTGCTTTCCACCAGCTATCCAGATGAATATCCTTATTGGGAAAAAAATTAACCAGCCAGTGCTCTTAAGTATCTGCTCAGACAGAAAGGCTTTGCATCTTGGTGTTATGAAAAGTGTGTATGTTTCAGAACCACTCTGTGGCACCACTGTCTGCCTCCATCAGCTTCCCTATCAAACAAGTAATTGCTTTCCCCCCAGTTCATTAATTTTCTACCTACCATGCCACCAAATTATTGATTTCTCCCCTCACCTCCAATCAAATCTAGCTCTCTTTCAATTTGCCCATTTTCTGCTTTACAAGGGCCCATAATTGCATGGTGTCTTTCTCATCAACTCTTGCCACCACATTGCCCGAGGTGCTCATTTTTAACACCTGAAAATTGATGTAAGTCAGGGTGTTGCTCAACACGATCACAGTATAAAGATAGGACTTCTCCCTCTTTCTGCCTATCAAAAGCTATTACTCCACAAAAACCTACAAAGACAGGCTATTACTACTGCTTACTGTTAATTTTTTCTTCAGATAAGACATACGATTTACTTGGTGTCATACTGTTCCATTTTACAAGTATGAAGGCTGGCTTAACAGAATTTTACTGTGAAGGGAATTAAACTGTCAGAACATCTCCACACTTGTATGCCATGGCACTAAGTTCTTGAGTTTAGCATGAAATAACGGAAAATCACTTTAAGAACAAAAAAATCCAAAGCGTCTCTTTTGTGGTAATTGCATTGTTTATGTACTGCCAAATTAATAGAAAAGGGAGATGATTAGCAATCAAACTAGAAGTGTCCCAAGATATCCTCTTCTGTACTAATGTGGGAATGGGCCAGAATTTGACATAATTTTTGCATTTCATATCATCTATTACAAAATCCCTAAATCTATTCAGGGTCCATCTCGTCGTTTCTAGAGGAGCAGAGCAGGTTTGATCTGTGTGCATGGGTGTGCATGCTTGTATTTTCACATTTTGTGGTATAAGGTAGTTAAATCAGCTGATAGTTTCCGTTATAACTGTGTATTTACTCTTTTTAAGGGTCATTTCAGTTCTCACTAATGTTACTGGAAGATGTTATTTGAATTCAATGGTTTAATTTTTTCTTACCATAGTAGATTCTGTCTGTGCACCTAATGTGTTCAAAAATTACGTAGTTAGTCACTTCAAATTGCACCTATTTTGGGTAAATTAGTTTGGGTTATACAAAAGCTAGCAGGAGCCCCTACAGAACCTGTCAGCTCCACTCAGGGCTGTTGAATGTTCACCCTCATGCCTGTTTACAAGTAGCACTCATAGCAATAGACACTCAGATGACAAGTGGAACTTGAGAAACTCTAATGGTAGAAGTATGGGGACTCTGCAATGATTTATGAATCCTCTGTGGAACTCCTGTGGTAAAAAATAAGGTGTTAAGCGGTTTATTTTAGATAACGCAGAGTATTCCTTAGGATTATAATAATGGTGATAAAATCTCCAACTCAGTTTCTTTTCTAAATTTCTGTCTGATACCAGTTTATGACCTCTGCTAATTGCATATTTTTTTATAAATCTGGTGAGCTCTAGTGTAATTTCACTTGTAGTTTTTCTTCTGTATGTGATACAACATCATATAAAAAATTAATCTGAGATTTCAGAATATTTGATATAAAAGATAGAAAATATTAGAACTAGAAAAT